>CABFOQ010048981.1:0-11295 GCA_900660455.1 Gephyroberyx darwinii | reverse complement strand
ACCCCCCCCCCCCCTTTTATTCCCTTTCACATCAATGGCTCAGCAGTCACTACTGTGGAGTCATTCAAGTTCATGGGAACCTCTGAGGACCTTAAGTGGGAGAAAAAAAACATCAATTCCATCGCCAAAAAGCTTCAGTGGAGATTCTCTGCTCTTGGAGATTTATAATCTGGAGCCCAATGCAGTACTCTATACCTGTATACACCGATCAGCCACAACATTAAAACCACTGACAAGTGAAGTGAATAACGTTGATTATCTCATTACAATGGCACCTGTCAAGGGGTGGGATTTATTGGGAAGCAAGTGAGCAGTCAGTTCTTCACTGTGTTGGAAGCAGAAAAAATGGGCAAGCATAAGGATCTGAGCGACTTTGACAAGGGCCAAATTGTGATGGCTAGATGACTGGGTCAGAGCATCTCCAAAACGCCAGGTCTTGTGGGGTGTTCCCAGTATGCAGTGGTTATTACCTACCAAAAGTGGTCCAAGGAAGGACAACCGGTGAACCAGCGACAGGGTCATGGGCACCCAAGGCTCATAACTGGACCATGGAGCAATGGAAGAAAGTGGCCTGGTCTGATGAATCACGATTTCTTTTACATCATGTGGACGGCCGGGTGCGTGTGCGTCGTTTACCTGGAGAGATACCTAAGAGATGGCACCAGGATGCACTATGGGAAGAAGGCAAGCCAGCGGAGGCAGTGAGATGCTCTGGGCAATGTTCTGCTGGGAAGCCTTGGATCCTGGCATTCATGTGGATGTTACTTTGACACGTACCACCTACCTAAACATTGTTGCAGACACCCCTTCGTGACAACGGTATTCCCTGATAGCAGTGGCCTCTTTCAGCAGGATAATGCGCCCTGCCACACTGCAAAAATTGTTCAGGAATGGTTTGAGGAACATGACAAAGAGTTCAAGGTGTTGACTTGGCCTCCAAATTCCCCAGATCTCAATCTGATCGAGCATCTGTGGGATGTGCTGGAAGTCCGATCCATGGAGGCCCCACCTCACAACTTACAGGACTTAAAGGATCTGCTGCTAACATCTTGGTGCCAGATACCACAGGATACCTTCAGAGGTCTTGTGGAGTCCATGCCTCAACGGGTCAGAGCTGTTTTGGCGGCACAAGGGGGACCTACACAATATTAGACAGGTGGTTTTAATGTTATGGCTGATCGGTGTATATCTGCGTGTATTATTTATTTATTTATCTATTTATATTTTTCTGCTAGTACTGACTTCCATAGCTTCCCATAAGTACAGTTCATCAGGTTCCATAAGCCAACCATGTGTATGCTGTATAGACAAGAAACATATTTCTCAAATTACTACTCATATTCTGTATTCTGATTGAGTGGTCTCAATATAAATTTGAAGGCAGCTTTAACTAACAACATGAAAAGACCTAATTAGTAATAGGAACTGGGGTAGACGTATTAAAGCTTCCATTTCAACTCATCAAATTCATCCATGATTGTTTCTACGCTTTAACTGTCTAATAAATCATCAGATTCCTGTTAATGATTGTTATTTTGAACTGCGTTGTGCTTTGTGTATTACAGACAAGTGGATACCTTAACCTACTGGCCAACTGCATTGACAACTTCACCCATGGACTGGCTGTAGCAGGGAGTTTCCTGGTCAGCAAAAAGGTAAAGAGTTGCAATACAAACCTCAAGACCCAGGCTAAAATTCTTCTTTCTGGGATTCCTCATGCGTCTCTGTCATTCAGTAATGGTGTGGAGAATGTAGGCTTGGTTCCTAAAATTATGTTAGCACTAGCATTATTTCTCCTGCTGCACTACAATGAGACTAATGTGCTTGTAGCTTGGATTGTAATATGATGCCTAGCTCAGATACTTTTTTTCTGTTCTTTTGGGTAAAGATGTATTCGCATATGTTCTTGAAGAGTTTTAATCGCAGATGGATTTTTTTTTTTTTTTAGCTGTTTTGTATTGTCAATTCTTGTATCAAATGCTCAGGCAATACTTTTCAGAATGAAAAAAATCCCTAATCCAATAAATTACATTATAAACAAATCTAGCAGTGGGGCAACAGTGTTTCAACAAAGGGTGGCATACTAATAGTTACAGATCTACATTGCTTCTGGTTCAAAGTGGGTTGCTTGCCCATTTTGCATCCTGAATCAAAATAAATCAAATGTTTACTAGGAGGGCTGCAAAATAGCCACAGAGGAGCGCTATGATATAAAGCCAAAGCAAAGGATAAAGATGTGATAACTTTGGAATTTACACAGATTATACCTTTGTATCATTGTTTGGCATAGTGTACAGACCTCTTGGCAGACTAGTAGACCTGCCGTATCACCACTCTCACAGCCTAAATGTGGACAACTCACTGTCTCACTGGTCATGTCATAGCATATTATAACAAACACAAAACATTTCAGGTTAAAGCATATTGTTCACGTTTCTTTTAGATTACAAACTTGTACAAAGAGGTGAACTTTGAATTTCAGTATCATGGAAATGTGACACTGTACAGTATATATCTATTGTAGCAGTGAGAAGGAGAGAGTCCAGCTGGAGAGGCATAAGGCTAACAGCATGAACTATTGCTCAGTGTGCCAAAGAGGAAGTTGACTAGATGTCTCAAACATACACATACACGACTCCCACTTGGTATTTTCTGTTTACCCTCATACTTGCATATCACAATGCGCTCTTGCTACAACTAAATGCATAGAGCAAATGCTATGTCAACACACTGTAGGCTACACATGAGATTTAAGTTGAGCCTTACTGATAGGCGAGCCTATCAGTAATACGCCACATTAATTGCTTTTATTTCATGGCTTTATTGAATACTGATTGGCCAATGAACACATTTTGAGGTCTGTTATTTCTGAATAACAGCCTCTAAGTAAGCCTGTAAATTACTTTAGCTTGTAATAAAATAATGTCAGATCAAGAGTTCATGTCAGATGAAAATATCTTCAAGTAGTAATAGCTAAGTAGCGGTGTAATAAGCAGGATAATCCACAGCAAGCCAGTCATTATTGCAAAATAAGACCCAACATAGTGATTCAAGACCCTGATGCAAAGCTGTCGGGGCTTATTTTGCAATGATGTCCAAGTCAAGCTGTACATTATGCCTTTCATATTACAGAACACATTTGTTTACCAGATAAGACAATACAGTACTTTTGAAACTGTTCCTTGCAGGTTGGGTTCCTCACCACTTTTGCCATCCTGCTCCATGAGATCCCCCATGAGGTAAGATTAGTTAATTGTATTCCAAACTGTTTATGGGTTTAAATGGTTCAAGTTGCAGTCTCCACCAATAACCCAACAATGTTTGGTTATGCCTTGTTTATTAGAATATCCTACAAAGAGAACTCAACAAAGAGGCACGTCCACATTAGACAAGAGTGATGCAGTGTATGGAAAAACTAGGTCTTTGAATGGCCAGATATGATTCATGTCATATCTGTGACTTGATAGTGATTACTATCGATGGAAGATTTTATAGAAGCAGCCCAAATACACTGCTCTACTGTTATAGATTATAGTCACAGGAGGTGACAAGCTAAGTTTAGTTTACATATGAGCTTTTTTTCTTTTTCTTTTTTTTAATGCTGCCTTTTTCATTCTCTTGGGTTTTTATTATGTATGTTATCAATTAAAGTAACAAGTAACAGTTGTCATTTCTTCAACGGTGTAGTTGCTACCGTAACAGTGTGGTCACTATACTGTAACGGCTGATAATTTTTTTTAAATTGAATAAGCTCTAAGTCTGTAAATCTATTACAAATCTACTATTATGTGTCAGTAGGTATACGTGTGCTACATTTTTCTTTCTGTTACGGTAGTGACACATTTTTGGAAAGGAGAAATGTGACTGTACCTTTAGTATCTTAGACTTGGACTAATACATATATGCTTTACAATTGTGGAAAATAGAATGCAAATTTGAAGGTTTTTACACCCCCCAATTTGAACCGTTTCTATAGAATCATTCATATATGCAATGCTTATCATGACTTATAAACTATAGAATTTTACAGCCATTTAAATTATTTCCTGAATTATTTTCACTAATATAACAAGGGCCCATTAGGTTTCACCATTTTTGGTTGGTCAGTGTTTGGCCATTACCATGCTATGATTAATCTTATTGTATGCAGGTAGGAGACTTTGCCATCCTACTGCGGGCTGGGTTTGACCGCTGGAGTGCTGCACGCATGCAGCTGACCACAGCACTGGTTGGGATCCTCGGAGCTTGCTTTGCCCTGTGGACTCAGTCACCAAAAGGCACAGGTGATAAAGGACCTCACACAACAGGATTTTTAAATATAATAAATATAATTATATAAATAATAATATAAGATTATGCTACACTCAGATAGGTTTTCATACTGTTGTTGCTTGCCATTGTCAGTGACAATATAGTTGACTGGCTAATATTTGACAATGACCACAATCACTGAAATCTTTCCTATCCTTTCTAGAAAATGCAACTTCATGGATATTGCCTTTCACGTCTGGAGGCTTCCTGTACATAGCCTTGGTGAACGTGGTGCCTGACCTGCTAGAGGAGTCCAGTTTTAGGTATGTTGGTTATTTTTCACACTGATATTCCAACCTATTCCTGTATTGTTAGGCCATCATTCAACCATAGTGGATATGTAACCAGGCCGTTACAGTAGAATCAAACTTGGTTTAGCTTGGTTGTGTGAAATACCCAACAGCATTCTTGTGGTGTGAAAGGGACAGAAGGCATATTTCTGGGATTTCCCTGAGTCTGATTTTACCTTTTGTTTTTTCCAGGCACTCCCTGCTTCAGATCCTGCTAATCTGCTGTGGTGTGGCTGTCATGGCTCTCTTGTCTGCCATTGTAGACTGACCATGGCCATGCCAAACAAAAAACACTAAAACTCAGCACTGGAGAAAAATCCTGTTCTCCACCATCCCATGATATCTTCTTGTACCTCCTGTTTAGCTTCAGCATGATAACCTCTTTGACACTACACAACGTTAGGAGAAAAGATCAGACAATAAGAATGACACTTTAAGGGATGGCTGAAAGGAAGACCTATATAATCTGCTGATTATAAATGGGTGTGGACTTTAAAATATGCCAGACTTAGTATAGCAAGCAATGGCAAAGTGCTTGTATGGATGTTTGTTACCAAATTGTATTGTTACATTGTTGACCAGACAATCATGTTGTTTTGCACATATGTATACGCAGGTACACATGATGTACCTTCTCAACAAAACCGGTATTATTAGACCTCTACAGGCCCTCCTTTAGAAAGCACTCAGCCTCTTGTTGTACAGTAACTGTTTGAACAAAGTGTATATATATTGTTACAGTTGTGCATCTTCTCTCTGTTTTTTCTGCAACTTATTTATTTAAAAATGTCACACAAGGAGCATAAAATCTTTGTCAGTTATGATTTGCCCCACTCCATTAAACTACCCTGTTATAAAACGTGCCAAGAAAAAATGTATTGCCCACATACAGTACAATTACGATAACCAGTACACCATTATAATAAGCTCTCCTTAAATGAAAAATAAATGGCTAAAATGCAAAAGATATATTTAACAGCAGTTTAGATATACATAGATATATGTATGGTTTCACTTAGAAAAAAATAAATAAAATATATATATATATAATTTCATTTGTACAGTATATATATATTTTATCATTCAGTAATTTCAAAAATACGTCAATTAGTGCCTATTAATATATTTTGTAAGTGAAGGGCAACAGATGGCTACTAACTGATAATATTCCATATTGAGTTATACTTTGGTGCCAACAATACTTTTGTCAGAGCAAGTATCAAAATTGTCAAACAGTGGATGTCTAATTCTTGAGCAAAACTCAGTATATAATGTAAGTCCAATGTATGGTTTGGAATGTTTTTTAAAGATATCCTCCATTATGTGTCTCTCCTGACAAATATCTTCATTGACATATGGATGTCTGTCAGCAGGCCCCAGTTTAACTTTAACTTGGAATGTTAATTTGAACACAGGACACAGGATTTATAGAAGTGAAGTGTTCTCATGGAGTGACTTCCTGTTTAGTTGATATTTTGATAGCTAGTCTTCAAAAGTGTGTGTATTCTACTAGTTCAAGTGACATTCAAGCAGTTCTGTTCATGGAGGTCTGTATAGAAGGATAATAATGATAACTCATCTTAGAAAGGAATACCATTCAGGTTCAACATTGTATACAGCATTTTGCAAAGAATTCATCCTTGAAAGTAGTTCCACAAATAGGGTAAAGTCACTGGTCACACAATATCAAACTTTAAAAAATAAAAACATTAAAAAAAAACTTTCTTTAAAAGGCAGGTATGGGCTTTATCCAGGACCGAAATTTGCTCCCTCTGACCTAGGTTTTAATCATTTCTAAGTATTAACAATGCATCTCAGAATATGGTATAAACTTTATTGATACACTGAATATTTGAACATTAACAGACGAATGATCTGCATTGTTATTTATAGTGATCAGCTCTGAACCAAAAACTGCAGAAAAAGAGAGAGAATGTCTTTGGTACACTGCCACCATTTTTATATTTGCCAGTTGGTTCTCAGTGGACCTATATATTTGTATGATGTCATAGATTAGGGGGCTGGACAAACTTTCTTGCAAGACTGATATTAGAGTCTTCATCAATACAAACGGAAATGGCAGACCTGAATGAGGCGACCTGTGTTTGTATGTTTGAACGTGTACATTTGGGTTTTATGATTGTTAGAAAGTTATTTCTGTAGAGCTTTTTTTTTTTGCGTTTCCCAATTAACAGCATGAGAGCACAGGGCTCAAAATATCCTGATATTGATTGAGACTACAGGTGTAAGGTGTTGAGGGAGCCCACTGGAATGAATTGCCCCTGCTGCACAAAAGCTGTGCACTATGAGCATATTTTCTGCAGCAGAGATTATGTGCCTAAAATGTCATATGGGAGTCAAAGGAGGGGGGTATTGATTGTGTGTTCACACTTGTCCAATTTCAACACAGTCTGTTTGGCAAGATCCTGTTGCCATAACGACTCCACCGCGGGTTGCCTTCCTTAGTCATCAGCCTGTGAGCTGCCTATTGTCTGTGGGAGCCTTCCTCAGAGTCACAGCACTGAATGACAACAAACCACTACCATGCAGAGTATAGAGGAAAACACTCAATTTTCAGCCTGGCAATAGTACAACAGCCATAGTGACAGTGTAAAGTCAAAGCAGCGAATACCGCTAATAATCAACTGAGTTCCCATGAAGAGAGAAGGCTATTGATGCTCAGCTGAGTTCCCATGACTTAATATGCTTACTGTAATTTCTTGAGTGTCTACATTGAGATGGCTAGGATAAGGGGCTGTCTGTGACTTGGATTGCTGAGAATGAAAATGTCTGTTGTGGTAAATCAAGGTCAAGGTTCACTTCATATGCAGTTAGAAGCTGGTTTTACAGTTGCCATTTTTGAGTGTACTCCACGGGCTTACAGTCCCCAAAATCCCCAAATCCTCTAACTGCTGTACTGAGATTAAAAGAAAAGAACTTTAATTTGCACTATGATTTAAGTCCTCACCATTAGGAGTCCATACATCAGGATTGTAAAGGTCCCCAATAGCACTTAAACATCAGAGCTATCTATTATCAATATGTCTTATAGTGAATTGTCTGCATACCCCTCCCCCAGATCATACATTCACTGTATAAAGACAACTAAAACATCTGATATGATGTTCACTGCATGTCCATGTCAGCTATCAACATTTCACATTGACTGATAGATATGTGGATAGGACAAGTGTCTCCTGTGTGGTCATGATTAAATTCATCATAAATTGGGTAACAGACTTGTACTCTGCTGTTTAATATTTAGACCAGCTCAGTCTCATTAGAGTAAAGGATAAGGATCCATTTAAAAAAATGGAAATCATGCAATTAGGGGTGTGAGCAAGTGAGTGTGTGTGTGGCAGAGAGAGCGAGAGAGTATTTAATCTGGTCTCTAGTGTCAAACTTTATCAAGCATTGTAGGTCTACGATGAGTAGTCACCTTAATGTCCCGTATGGTAGGTCTATATGGTGCAGAATTAACTCACTAATTCACAGCAACACAGTTTCTATTAAAAAAATATGATGTATAAAATATAATGGTAAACCAAAAATGAAAATATCAATATTTTAAAACACACTTCCGGTCTGGCTGAGTCACGTTCTGAGCAGTTGTAAGATACCCAATAAACACACACCTGTGACCACTTAATAGTTGAAAATATTAATGGACTAGCCGAAAATCACCACTTAGTGCAGTTAAGCGTCGCTTAGCAACCACTTTGTTTAGCTGCTGTTCAAAGGCTGTTCAATTGTTAGGTGGAAAAATAAAATGTAATTATTACTGATTAAAAAGATGTATTGAATATGTGCGTTCTGTTTTATTTCATCGGCGTGTCACTGTCGTTGTAGGCTATAAAAGCAGTATGTGACCATTAAACCATTAAATGACCACTCCCCCATAATAGTGCACATTTCTCATCTGCTCCCGATCCCACAAGAACCTGGAGGAGAGAGCGCGCAACTACATCACCACCCCTACTTCCTCACAGCGTTGGTCGCCATCCATCCCCTCTCCTCCTGTATCATAACAGATGGTGGGAACAACATTGCATCCACCGGGTACCACAACAATAGACCGCAGCATCGAGTCCAGACAGAACTGGCCTTGCATCATGCTCTCAGTTGCGCGGGACTGCGTGAGGCTGTGAGTACCGTCGTGATTTATTTCACGGGGTACCACCACGGCCACCGAGGAACCAGCTTGCGACTGTTTGGGTTCTCCATCGAGTGGGGAAGATGGCCGCTATGAAGATATTAACCAGCACAGGGCTCTTCTTTGCGTTCTGTGCGTTAGGGCTGCTTGCCATGGCGATATGCACCGACTACTGGTATGAGACCGATGCGAGAAGACATCGAGAGAGGTGTAAAAACTATGCCAACAAGCGAAACGACCCAGGGTACATCTACATTTCAAATCATAACCTCCCCCTCCAGATGCCTCCAAAGAGCGTGGAGAGGAAAGGTAACGGCCCAGATGCTGGTGCTCTCATTAGGGGGAAACGGCACTTTCTGGCCGCAGCGTCAGCCATGGAGTCCCATTGCAGTCGCCAGTTTAATTCTACCATCTCCGGTCTTTGGAGAAAGTGTCATCGGGAGGGATTCGACCTGGAAACCGAGGACCTTATTTACAAAGGTAAAGACGAGCTATCTGAAGCCTGTTTTTCTTGCGTCAGGCCGTGATGCTCACTGATGAGCTCAAACCCAGCCTATTGGTTAGATGGTTTGGAAACAAACAGAGGATGATCCAGAGGCCCACTTTCTCCTATTACTTTAATTTCGCCTGTCTTTTAAACATATAGGTAGTAAACTAGGTGTCAGTGTCATAGCCCATGGCTCATTATTTTTTTCTAAATTTCTCTGTCCATGGTGCTGAGTGAGACTTCTCTTGCTGAGGAGAGTGGCTTTCTCCCTCTAAGGGGGGACGGTAACTCTAAGGTGCTGCTTTTTTTCTGAAATAGTTTTTTGCATCTGTAAATGGATAAATAGGATCTTATTAAGGCTAATGGCACAGAATGTCACAGTGGAAACTGCAACAAAAGCTGAATTATTGATAAATATCCAGGTTGATTGGACTTTTTGAGCTGCAGGGGAGAATCACAACATAGAGGCCTCTCCATTTAACTTCATAATAAGCCACTGATAGGCCCCATTCAACCAGGCTAGACTTGGTCCTAACCAGGGTGTTATGATTGACCAGGTGCATAAAGATGGAGGCCTCCTGGATGGCTCACTGTGTAGAAATATGGGTGTCATGAATCGTTATTCCAGATAGCACAGAAGCAGTTTAATATACATACCCCAATGAAGATCAGTATACCCCACATTGTATATTATTAACAATTTCCTCCACCAAGCACTGACCCTTTTGTGTCACTGGATATATAATGGTTTACCTTTAATTTCCTCTCTTCTCTGGAGCCTACACAACTAAAGGAATCTAAAGATATTGTTTATTATAGTTTTATGTTCAATTTGTATACTTGCATTGTCTCTGGCAAAAACTACATTATCTGCATCTTATCTGAGATTTGCAAAGATCCGTTTACAAAGGTAATAGTTTTTTTGAGCACCAAATGTACACAATGCAAAATAGCAGTAAATCAGTAGATCAGAAAAACTAAGTAGACCTCCGGAGAAGACATCTACATTGTGATACCTACAGTTTTACTTTTCAATAAACCATTATATATTAACCACATTGTACAGAGGATGTGTGTGTATATGTAGTGCATGTGCAAGTGTATATGTCTGATGAACTGCAGTGTCCTGTACCTCTCATTCCTACATGTTGATAAGCTACTCAGAAATGAATGTGGTCACATGACGACAATGTATTTATTAGTGTGCTTATGTGTCTATACATCTGAAAAGTTTAAGCTTAAGCTGATTTATAAATGTATTTGTGGAGTCAATTATCCATATCTCTGCAATTTCAGAACTCAACATTTTTATGATTATTGGCACCATTTTCTAATACTTAGTTGCACAGCCTTTGGCAATGATGGCTGCTTCCAAAGGTTTTTTTGTAACCACATTCTTCAATTGCAACCTGCTCCAGTTATTCTGTTAAGTGAAAAGGGCCGACCAATAATGCGATGGAGATATGAATGCATAAACTTTGCCCTAATTCTTCATACAAATTTTGTGTAAACTATGTGCTACATTTTTGCAATGCTCTACAATTAGGTGACATTAACTTCTCGTACCCGAGACCTGGGACGACCCCCCCTTTCCCTAACCCGGGACCGTATCCAAACTGGGGCTACCCCACCCCAATCCCCCCTCCCCTTACCCTTTACAGGGTTCGTATCCTTCGCACTCACACACACACACTGACTGGCTGTGTTGTCTGGTGTGACTAGATCAAGGCTAACCAAGGTTAGGCTAGGTTGATGGCAGGCAGTAGTTGGTGAGGGTTAAAGGGAGTTGTGAGGTGGTGGCGTAGAGGGGTGTGTTTCCAGGACGCTGGAATACACAGTTAAGCCTTCTTGAGGTGTCGTGGGCCTAACTTAACGAAACATCGGTGAAAGAAGGTGCCCACTTGATAACCCCAATGACGTGCCGCATACCGCTGTTGGCTAGGCTAGGTAACTGGCGAATGGTGCCATCTGAGGAATGACTCCGTAGATTTATGACGGTGTAGCCTGATGTCTGCTATGGTGTTGCATCTGATGGTGGTTATATCACTTGCTTG
>CABFOQ010048980.1:0-15444 GCA_900660455.1 Gephyroberyx darwinii | reverse complement strand
GGGCCCTGACCTGGAGGCTGGAAAGTCTTTGGTTGGCCTGAAGCCATCCCTTCGCCAGCTACCCCCCCTCACCCTACCCAAACCCCTGCTGCTGGAGCGCCAGCTAGTCCTGGATGAGAAGTTGCTCAACCGGCTGCTCTGGTACTTCACCACAGCTGAAAAGTGTGTGCTGGCACAGGTGTGCAAGACTTGGCGCAAGGTGCTGTACCAGCCGAAGTTCTGGGAGGGTGTGACACCCATCTTGCATGCCAAGGAGCTTTATGCGCTGCTGCCCAATGGGGAGAAGGAGTTTGTCAGTCTGCAGGCCTTCGCCCTGCGTGGCTTCCAGGCTTTCTGCCTAGTAGGTGTGTCGGACCTGGACATTTGCGAGTTCATCGACAACTACCCGCTGTCCAAGAAGGGTGTCCGCTCAGTCAGCCTCAAGAGATCCACTATCACAGATGCTGGCCTGGAGGTGAGTTGGGATGAGCAGGGAAATGATGTGGGTTGTAGGCCGAGGTGGTAATGTTATCAGCGTAGTGGGTTTCAAACAGGGACAGGTGTTTAAAGGTTCTCTGACAGCACACATTGATCTTGAGTAGGCGATATCTGGCTATTGGAGGCCAATCAAAAGCCTCATGCCCTGAAAAATCATCATGAGAAGCTTTATGAATGGCAATGAAAGACACAACCCTGAGACTACAACTTTGCGTAGAGGTAGAGTATCAAAAATTGCCGAGTTTTGATTACGATTCTGATTTGATCCCTGGCACCGACAGAAGGGTAGGGTAGCGGACTTTCATGCAGAGGTCCTGGGCTCTAATCCCGGAGTACCTGTACCAATCTGGTCACATTTTATCACAAATGATGTGCTTGTTTGTTCTTCTCTCCTTATATTTCTATAGCAAGCTATATGGTGGTGGCAAAACGTAGTGATTCTCCTCTCACAATGTAATCCATACTTTCATTCTTCATCATATTTTTCATTTCATCACATTTCTTTGCTAGAAACAAAAGAGGCATAATGCTTGCCGAGTAACTCTCAGATTGCTCTTCATACCTGCTAGGCTGCTATTCTGGGATGAGTAGTTGGTTGCCATGGAGAAAGCTGGAATTGTTGGCTGCATGATCTATATATATATATATATATATTCCTGTTGTGGGGTGCTGATTTCTACATTACCAGGAAACAAAGGCAGCGGGTTTGGAAAGTATCTAAGCACTTTCTTATTGTAAATTATGTTACAAATTATTAAATTATTAAATTATTAAAATTATTTTGTTCATACCGTCCTCTTCCTGCAACAACTCTCCCTCTCGCGGCATTTCAGAGCGAGACTTCTCCTTGAACGAGACTTTGGTTTTCTGGATAAACAAAGGTGAATTTCTGTAGCGATCCTTTCCGTAATGTTGTCAGACACTTGTCAGACACACGATTAAAAATATGCGCCAGTCATTGGCAAAAACAAGCACTTTTAGTGGACGTAGTTTGATCGCGCGCACTTGCCCCTGCCGATTACATTGCAGCCATTGAGCCCATTTCACGACTGCCGGCTGAGGCGATCTAACAGAGCAGTTTTTGGACCTACTTTGCGGTATCAATGACGATTTTGGATTAGTAGAGCCCAGGTTTAAAAATACCGGAATTCTGCTTTAAGTTGCTATGTGTATCATCTTAACGCCAATAAATCATTACCACATTAATTTTGAGGCATTAGTATAATTACACAACATAACATAAAGTACACAAAGTAAACAAACAAGACCAATTGCTGAGAAGACTGGTAGCCTCTACCAGTGAACTACACTGCATTATATATTGTGTGCCACTGGGTCGGATTTGGCAGGATATCTGCTGGATTGGTTTGTGGTACAAAGGGACACGTAGCACCTTTCAGCATGTTTTTATTTCTACTTGAATAAAGCATTCAAGTACTTTTTGGACTGTTGAAGAGCAGGATTGCGAGCCTCAATTATCAATGCCTGGAACAAAATATGGGCACAAACAGAAGAAACGCAAGATTCAAGGAACGCAAACTGTTCTGACACTCACTGCTTTGGATTCCAGAGTCAGTGTTAAATTTGGTGTCATCTCACTTGATGAATTACTCCTAGTAGTAGTCGTAATATTAGTCATGCTCCATTAATCCTTTTTCAGGCTTTTGGTGTCAAGCTTATGATAGTGGTTATAATTGCCTCAAGCAGCTGAGGTAAATCTACTGCTAAATCCTCTCTCGCAGAACCCTTTTTTTGGCGCATGTTGATCATGTGCACTGATTGACCTGGAACAAAAGCTGAGCTAGAGCTCTCTGTGAAAAACCAATGCTGGAGAGTTGGCTGCTGCACAGTGCACCCACATTTTCACTGGTGTTTTTACTGTAGCGAATATGGCATCATGTGTCTCTTCACACTCAAAAGTGCTGACTCATACCTCTCAGGCCATTGCAACTCATTCCAGTTAGGTAGTCGGTGGAAAAATACAGTTGTGCTATGCATGCTGAGTAGATGTACCACTAGTGGACACCAATTCTAAATGGGGTTTTTATCTAGGAAAGGTGGCAGTACATCCACCCTGGAAAGCCTCCATCTTGCTTACCGACATATCAGACACACATCCCTGAGGAAGCAATCATTATATATAATCCATGATCCAAGACATCATTGGGGCATCCATCTGCATTTTCCGGAGCTTTTCCCCTAGAGAGGAACTGGGTGGTGTTGAAGGTGCTTGAGAAGTCGAAGAAAATGATTCCTGTGATATTGCCAGGCTCATCCAGGTGAGAATAGACCCGGTGGAGCAGGTAGATTATTTCATCATCCACTCCAGTGAGTGCTTGATAGGCAAACTGCAGGGGTCCAGTGAGTCTCTTCACTGGAGTCTCTATGGTGTTAGTCCCACAGGCCTGTAATCTATAACCTCCATCAACCTCAAATCAGTGAGCAAGGAACTGCAACATCGATAGAACTTGTCTCCTCCTATACAAGACACTAGCACAGTGAAATTCCAGTGCGTGGGGAGTTTTTGCTCAAAAGTACAGGCTAGAAAGTGAGTTTTGAAAGGAATCTCAGCACCTGGTTAAACAACAGCTTTACAATCATGTGTCTTTGACTTTTACAAAGTTTAGAGGTCCTTATATACATACTTGGCACATAGAGGACCATACAAATTAACCAAGTTAGCGAACACTCAAATTGGAGTCGAGTCAATGTGTGCTGTAGGGCAGTAAAAGCCTTCCTTATTGCACATTTAAGGACAGAGGGGCACTCCGTCTTAGGTACTGGTTCGATACAGGCTGTTTTCCGCAACAGTGGTACCCTTTGGTACTTGTCTCGGTGACAGGTTGAGTAGGTGCTAGAGGATCCAGGTTGATTGGCACGTTCTTTGGCATTCTAGAGTCCCTGTATTTGTCTTTACCTTGTCATCCTTTTCAGCTCCATGTGTATGTCCTGGGAGGCCCTTTTCTTTTGATTTAACAGTATGTTTTTATTCCCCAGTGTCTCAAACCTGTGATGTAAAATCATGTGCTGAGGAAAAACATATACGGTATTTTTAGATTCAGCGATACCCCTTTGAAGGCCCCAACTTGAAAAAGCATTGTTGTTACTTGCATTAGGCTGATATCGTTCATTTTCATTCGATACATTTACAAGCATACAATACTCTAGTTAATGTGAATAATCAGATTAAGGTAATAGGTTAGATGTAACGCAGTTTACCCTGATAACCCTGGTATACGGATGTAATGCTATGGGTTTCCAGCCTGCGGTCATTTTGATGTACTCATGCAGCATACAAGACGTGACATGTGTAGCCCTGTTGTCAAATGTATAAAACAAAAAAACAAACCCTAAGTCTGTTAACCTCCTCTGTGGCAATTTTGACACAGTGAAATTAGAATTAGAAATTTGAGTGATGTCTACATATCTACATGGCCAAATAAATTAATATGCGTAGGGTGCTTAGAGACCTTATTCTTTTTTTAAGGTAATCAGAGTTAGGTGTTTACATTTACTATAATAATAACATTATATGTATAGCACTTTTATAAAAATGATGTTTACAATGTAATTTACATACAATAAAACACAATGAGACAGTGAAAAATGTGAAAAAGAAAAACATAAAAAAAAGAAAAAAGGGAAATTAAAAAATGATAAAGAGTAATAAAAGAGATACGCATATACAAATAGAAATCAAACACAAATACGAATATAAACGCAATTTACTTAAAAGTGTGTCCAGCCAATACAAGTTGTCCCCTAAAGAAGTTAAAATGACAAGTAATAAGAAATACATAATTAAAAACAAAAATAGAACAATGGAGTTAGTTTTTAGAAGTCAGAAGTTGTTCCAAAGGGGCTCTGATAGCAAAAGCACAGTCACCTTTAGTCTTGAGCCAAGACTGTGGAACAGACAACAGGGCCTTGACTGAGGATCTAAGGCTGTGCTCCGGCTCATAGGGGGTTAAAGGGTCAGCAGTAGAGCTAGGGGCTTGCTATGCTTTAAATGTAATCAGTAAAATCTTCAATTCTAAATCTAACTGGTAACCAGCGTAGAGATGCAAAGATTGGGGTAATATGGTCTCTTCGTTTGGCACCAATAAAAATCTTAGCTGCAGCATTTTGAACAAGCTGGAGATGTGAGTGTGATTTTTGACTGAGACAGGTTTGCATTAATCTAAACAAGATGAAATGAAAGCATGAATTACCTTCTCTAGTTTGGCAGGAGATAAAAAATGACATGATTTATGATATACACCGATCAGCCACAACATTAAAAACACTGACAGGTGAAGTGAATAACATTGATTATCTCATTACAATGGCACATTGTCAAGGGATGGGATATATTGGGAAGCAAGTGAACAGTCAGTTCTTGAAGTTGAGTGTTGGAAGCAGGAAAAATGGGAAAGCGTAAGGATCTGAGCGACTTTGACAAGGGCGAAATTGTGATGGCTAGACGACTGGATCAGAGCATCTCCAAAACGGCAGGTCTTGTGGGGTGTTCCCAGTATGCAGTGGTTAGTACCTACCAAAAGTGGTCCAAGGAAGGACAACCGGTGAACTGGCGACAGGGTCATGGGTGCCCATGCTGACCTCTGTCCACCGCCGAAAGCGCCTACAATGGGCACATGAATGTCAGAACTGGACCATGGAGCAATGGAAGAAGGTCTCCTGGTCTGATCAATCACGTTTTCTTTTACATCATGTGGACGGCCGGGTGCGTGTGCGTCGTTGACTTGGCCTCCAAATTCCCCAGATCTCAATCCAATTGAGCATCTGTGGGATGTGCTGGAAAAAACCCCACCTCGCAACTTAGAGGACTTAAAGGATCTGCTGCTAATGTCTTGGTGCCAGATACCACAGCACACCTTCAGAGGTGTTGTGGAGTCCATGCCTCAACAGGTCAGAACTGTTTTGGCGGCACGAGGGGGACCTACACAATATTAGGCAGGTGGTGTTAATGTTATGGCTGATTGGTCTATTTCTCAATTGAAGGAAGCAGGACTGCATTACTCTCTTTTCCTGCTCATTGAACCTCTAAGTCAGTTCATTTTCAAAAATCATTCCTAAGGTTCTGGCTTTATATTAGGGGACAAGTTACCTTAGTAAAACTATTTCAGATTTACCTTCATTTAGCTGGAGCCAGTTTCTGAGAGTGTCAAAGCAATTCGGGTCAGTAGATACAAATGTGTGTCATCAGCATAGCAATGGAAAGAGACACCATTCTTACGAATGATATGGCCATGTGGGAGCATGTAAGGGGAAAGTTGCCTATTGTGACAGAGCAGGTTCTATTAGGAAAGTAAGATTGGAGCCAACTCAGTGTTAGTCCAGAAATACCTATCCACTGTTCAAGGCGATCAATTAAAGTTGTATGATTTACAGTGCCAAAAGCTGCACTGAGGTCTAAAAGGATTAAATTGAGCTTTCTCCTGCATCCACTATTAAAAGGGTCATTAGCGGTTAAAAGCTACTTTAAGAAGGGCTGTTGTTGTTGCTGTGTTGTGTAATGCTCTAAAACCTGATTGTAATTATATACATTATTATTGTTCAAGTAAGATATTAATTGAGTAACATTGTAGATGGGGTTCAATTGAGTTTTGCTAAAACTGGATAACAGACATTGAACAATAACTGAGATACAGTTCCGTCCAAGATTATTGGCACTGAGATACAGTTCCGTCCAAGATTATTGGCACCTTTGCATTTTATGCAGATGATGCAGAACTGTAGGCCTATAATTACTGAGATTAGATGGGTTAGGACATGCTGAACTACTGCATGATTCAAATTAGATGGACTATAGTCAAAGTATTTCCTTAATCAGGTTATGATTATCAGATTGTCATACGATTGTGCATGTTAATGTACCTAATGAGAAATGATGGCAAAATGATGGCAAAAACACCAACATTGACTGCTATTACAAAAATGTGTTAGAACTTTTAATCATTTATACACTCATGGCATTATAAAGTACTTTGGATAAAAGTATCCACCAAATGGCATATGTTAGCTCTGGTTAAAAATCAAATATTTCAACTACATATTTTGTATCTGGATGTTAAGTCTGTCAAGATAAGAACAACAAAACTAAAGCTTCTTAAGATATGCAGTTTGTGGGAATCATTTGGAAAATTCTAAGCTAAAACTCCACAACCAGGAAGCCTTGGTAGAATATACTTTTTCCAGAACTGATACCGATCAAAATGGGTTTTTAAAAACAATACAATGTGTGTCACTGCTTCGAGAGAATATTAAATAAGAAAGATTTACATGGTTATTGTTTAATATAAAGCCCTGATAAGCTTCCAGGCTCCATACTCTTTTCAATCAACACCTTGTTTCACATCCATACAATTACACACATTGGGCCTCATTCACGAAACGTGCGTACGATCAGATGTTTCTACGAACATAGTCGGATTCATCATTTTTTTTGTTTTTTCGTAATTTGTTTGTTTGGTACGATCAAATCCTACGAGTGCTTGGAAACATGCGGAAATGTGTTTGTGTGTTTGGAAACATGCGGGAAGGCTCTTAGAACGGCTTATTCTTTATGAAAAATCAATTGCAGTAGTGCCAAACCTCAACAACAACAAGATGTGTCAGTGGCCTTGTAGAAAAAAAAGACCTAATAGGCTGAAATGGTGTATTTGCCGAACTGTCCTCATTCATAACAACACAAGATTATCCAGTTTGTAATGGATTGATCACATGGACTGGACGTCTTACAAATACAATAACATAGTCCTACCATCTGATGAAGATGCAGCCTGGATCAGATCCGTGTCCAACTCCAATGCCAACTGGACACCCGACAGTGAGGTCTCTCCTGTTATTAATTGATCCTCTGATCCATGTCAGATAGCGGCTCAGTGCTGCCGTCCTCCTGTGGCTGATAATATGCGTCTACTTCTCCTTATACTTTTTTGTAATCTAGTTTCATGTCAAACTGTTTCTTTTTTTTAACCTCAGCAACAGTGTGTGTTTCTGCTGAAACAGCATTGACAGCGTTAATAATTTCTTGCCATGCTTTACTTTTATCAGTTCTTGTGACTCCGCTGCTTATGCTTCTGAGAACTCTGTTGTTTTTTCTCATGCTCGCAACACTTCCATTTCGGACTCCACCAACTTCCTCTTTTCTTTTCCCTTGGTTATTTGCACACGACCCTTCAGTCTGCAGCCTTTTACAGTGTTGAACAGCGTTTACCTGAAAATCGGCTTCAACAGGCACGCACATCCAATTTTACGAACACTGACATTCATCAAATATACACCTATTTTACGAACAAATCAAGGTTTCCCACACGTTTCATGAATCCCACGTTTGTGTTTTAGTACACACACAAATACGAAAAATTTACAAAAACATTCGTGAATGAGGCCCAATGTGTTTCACATACATTTTGAGGCTGTAAAAGATTTGCTAACATTTGCAAGAATATATGTCAATATGCCCAAATTTAAAGGGATCACAAATTCCAGATTGTATGTTAAAGATGCTAGCGTATATTGATGAAAAACAATGATTTTCAATTCTGAAAGGGAAAGTTTTTCTCTCTAAGAATGTAAGAATTGTTGAATTGAATGCCCATCAATTGCCCAATTCTCTCACCACAGAATGGATTATCTGTCAAGCATGGGTGTGCATGGTGCATTGGAGATAGCTTTAACCTCCTCTCTAAGGGCAGCCCTCTTAGGGAACAGCTGCAATTGCTGTGCCCTGTGTTAGTTTGTAAAAGGGATGGAAGTTGGGGATTAATTTTTGTTGAGGCTGCCATAGGTGGGCAGGTGGGGTGAAAATCCACATCAAATCTTATTATATCAGTTACCTTGAACATTTTAGTCAAGATATGTGCACATGGACAAGCAAGTTGTAAAGGATATCATGAAGCCTGAGAAATTGAACAGCTTTCCTTCCCTGTTGTGGAATTCACGTAAGCTTAAGATTCATCTCCTGCGGTGTTTTGTCTGTCAGTATTCTATGTCTAGCTTCTCTGTTGCAGTAGGACAGACTGGCCAGGCGGCTGTCACTTGGCAGGGAATCTGTTGCCTTGGTCAGTAGCCAGTATTAAGATGCTACTGCTGTCAAGGGGCCCTGGGAGAGAGACCAATAGCCAGGACAGTAACTCACCCTTTAAGACTGTTGCCTTGTTTAGGAAAGTAATCTACCCCCAAGCTGCTGCCTTGGTCTACACATGATACATCATTGACAAACACTGGCACAGCAGTATTCACAGCAGTCACACTCAACCCTTATGCTGCACAGCATCTCTCAGCCTGGCCTTGCGTGTGGGATATTTTAGTATGCTTTTAGCCAGGCCAAAGAAAGACGCAATGTAGCCTAGCTGGTTTCTGTGAGAGCTTGTGATGACAATCTCTCATATTATAAATTTACTAGCTACACAGTGGTACTTGCATTAAGGTTTTATGTCTTAAAATATGTTAAAATACATTGGGAGAACATGCTTCCTGAAGCCTTGATAACCGACTGGCTTTTGTTGCAATTTGACCATAACAGGGTCTCATATGCTTTTAGTGGTCATTTCAATCCACTAAGATGGAAAACCAAAAGAGGAGAGTTTGTGCTTACTGGTATTAGGCAAATTTAATAAGACATATGTCTGAAATAGGCTGCCTTTATGCTGCCTGTCTTCCTTTTAATTCATTATCCTGGGGTTATACATAAGCGCAATCATACAACTATGTCTTTACTGAGATGTGCTGTGCTCGTGTATTTGCACCTCCATGTTTTATATATGGTGTGCTGCTGGGGACACTATAAATATCCTTATTAGAGATTATTGAGTATAAATCAATCCATCAACCAACCAACCCACAAATCAATCAACGCTGTAAATCCATGTACTGAAACAAGCTAGTCTTATTCAATCAATGTGCAAGCTAAAGCAATTGAAATAATCTCATCATTCTTGTTGTGCAATTTACCACTCTGACAGAGATGGAAACATCAGCATATATCACATGTGCAAGGGTTACCCGTGATGTAGTTGCTCGTGACCTTCTAAGAAAGTAGAGTGGTTGATGGAGCATGGGGCTGTTTCTCATCTGATGTCTGGGTAATTTATGGCGCATGGTCAGGGTCCACAGGTAGAAATGATAAGCTGTATGCCTTTAACATACATTTTTGTTAAAGATATGATCAGCAATTTATTTGACCATCTGAGATCAAACCTTTCACAGCCTCAAAATATATATAGAAATTATGTTCAACGGTCACATGCACACAGCTGTCAATCTTTGTTTCAAGAGCACACATTTCAATCAAAAATGTCTTCAATCCAAGAAATGTCTATGCATACAAAGCTAGTATAGGGTGACTTTGGTTAAACAGGGAGCACAATTCTGCAATTAACTTTTAAAGGAATACACCAAGAGACTGGCCAAGATGATCAACTTACCCGTTAAAGGGGAATTCTGGTATTTTTAAACCTGGGCTAGGTACAAAAAGTTTTGGTACTGCTCTGGTAGATCGCCTCAGCCGGCAGTCGTGAAATGGGCTGCTATGGCTGCAACTTAATTGCTAGGGGCAAGTGCACCGATCAAAGTACATCCACTAAAAGTGTTTGTTTTTGCCACTGACAGGCTCAGATTGTTATTCGTGTATCTGACAAGTGTCTGACAACATTACGGAAAGGATCCTACAGAGATAGACCTTTGTTTGACCAGAAACAGAAGTCTCGCTCAAGGAGAAGTCTCGCTCTGAAATCTGAAAGATTGTGAGTTGTTGCAGGAAGCAGTTAAACAAAGGTTTCTGGTTAAACAAAGGTCTATCTCTGTAGGATCCTTTCCGTAATGTTGTCAGACACTTCCAATAGCAATCTGAGCCTGTCAGTGGCAAAAGCAAGCACACATAGAGCCCAGCCTATCAGTGGCAAAAACAGGCACTTTTAGTGGACGTACTTTGATCAGTGCACTTGCCCTTGTCGATTACGTTGCAGCCATAGCAGCCTGTTTCGCAACTGTCGGCTGAGGCGATCTACCGGAGCAATTCCAAAACTTTTTGTAGCTATTTTGCGGTATAAATGACAAATTTGTACACATAGGGCCCAGGTTTAAAAATACCGGAATTCCCCTTTAAGTCATCACATGCAACCAGAATTAGAAGAATGACCTTTCAGTAAAGAAAATGTATTAGTTGTTTTTAGTATATGGCATGTTGATTTAAACATTTTAAAACTGAAATATCATGAACTCTAGCTGATGTACCCATGGTTTAATTTTGGAACTATTTTAGGTGAGCAACCAGTGATTTTTTTCTGTCAATTACATTCACTTCCTATGGAAACAAGTCACACTCCAAGTCTTGTGGGAAGAGAGATCTTTCCACTGGGAAAGTAACCACTGGTACTTAAAACATTTTTGTATTTTTTGTTATTTTTGTATTATATGAAAATTTTACCAATCTCCTATGAGTTGAGTTTATCAAATGATTTACCTTTTAGCTTTAGAGTTGCTACAGGTTCTTATTTTCTCTCTTTTGAGATTAAGCTAGTGGCCTACTATAAGTCAACATAGTGTTTGCTGAAGACCTAGCAGAGCAAATGATCTACTGGGGACACATACATGATTTGGGGGTCTATGTTCTCATCACGTAAAAAGGCAAGTTAACCAATGGGTCAAAAGAGAACAAAATGAAATAAATGACATACAGTATGCAGGGGACAGAAAAGAAAGTGAACAACAAATGAAAGGAAGGGAAGGGAAAGAGAGAATTAGAAAAAGAAGAATGTCTATCAATTTTCTTTCCAGAGATCTGCTCCATTCCTTGGGATTACCTTAGAAATACTCAAACAGTAGTTGTAGACCAGCACACATTAGACAGAAGCACCTACTTTGTGGCTTTCAAATCTGTCTGATCCAAGGGTAAAACATCTTCTTTCCTAACAGCTGAAGTGCCTGAACAATTGAGCACCTGTACTAATTTAGGGAGAGCAAACAAAGTTTTGTACCCCCACTTTTATTTATTTGTCTTCTATTCTGTGCAGTGCTTAAATTAGTGTCCAAGGCTGGCACAAATTAAGACAAATATTTTAAGACTTACTCGCTGACCAGAAAAAAAAAGTCTGAAATCAGCACCATTTTTAATGGTGACAACAGGCAGTAATGTCACAAAACCGCTTCCAGCTGAACATCATTTGACGTAGACATGCTATAGCTCAAAGAAAACATCCAAACCAGCAGAATAAAGATGATGAGCACTACATAGCTCTCATGTAGGTAGGTGGTGTAGTAAGAGGTGTATTTCTTATTTCCAACTGATGCGGGCATCTTCTTAAGGCTCCAATGTCCTCTGACACTATCAAACATGTTTGTGAATGGGTACATGAGAAAGGGATTCTCATGTATTTAACCAATGACTTACACTTCTCCAACCAACTAAAGGCTAACAACATGGAGTTTCTGGGGAGACAGGCATTGCTGTTCTGAATATTTTGAGCATGCTGCAGGCCTTATATTGAATGTAGGGCACGGTGAGAAACCTGGGACCTTCCCTTTTCTATTGCATCCTTGTGTGATGGGGTGATAAGTCACAGGACATTGCTTAATATGGAAACACCTGTTGTTATCAGTCTAACCTTTATCTGAAATAACCTGTGTTAGTGGGTTAGTGTGTTAGTATATTTTTCAGTTGGAGAGTAAAAATACTCTCATCAGGTTCGAGAGGAGGGTGTTTTTCAGGTGCATTTTTAACTTTATATGAAACAAAATAAATGATTTTATGTAAACACAAACTGCAAAAGTCTGATCCTCTCTTCATCTGTTTCTCTCTCTCTCCCTTTCTATCTGTCCACTTCCTCCGCTGCTGTCTCTGCAAGATGACTTTTTCATCAGATGACCTAAAAACCAAAACCTGTGTATATGTGAACATGTGAAACATGTGAATCTACCCATGAGAAGCTCCACCTCAGTTGCTTCTCAACAACATAACCAGGCAGCTATGCAGTCAGATAGACATCAACAACCACAGCAGCAGTCCCCAGAGATAAGACACGGAGGGGGGGGGGAGATTTGCTCTGTGGTGCTGCTTTGTCTCTGGTGCAGAGACATCAATGAGGATATGTCGACACAGATACAGACACTGGCAGGGGTTTGGGCACGTATATGAGTTGCGACCTTTGGCAAAAACAGGATGTGTTGTTAAAGTTAGCGAATGTGACACGTCATGTCACATCCAATGGGGTAAAGAGTTAGCTGACAAACTGCAACAGATGGACATCTGCCTGGCATCTGACACCCAACAAGTCAAGATCTAAAGTAGCAGCAAAAACCTGAGAGAACAGGATGTTGACAGCTGTAGCGCAGACCTCATCTGTCTGTCTGCAGTCTTGAACAGTTTCACTGCAGTGGTGCTGGAGCCAGTTCTGAATTCATACAGTATTCATTGAAAACAGTAACATTCACTCAATGTTACATCCAATCGGTGTAATGGGGCTGTAGTGGTGAGAGGGAGAATCTGGCTGCCGTGTTTTCCATGTACTATATTTTTATTGGTGCCATCATGTAAACAGAATTCCCTGTGTGAAAATAAGTTAAATCATTCAGACTGTCAAAGCCACAGTATTGAGTATGTCAACACTCCCATTTCTGAGCTTCTAATCAACCGTGTTGCATACTGGCAGTCACATTTTCAGGCAATGCCAGTTAATGCTAATAAGACTAGCAGAATGTAATGGGTGATCCTACACTTGTAGGCAATATAGACCCAGCATCATGCATCTATCCTGCGTCTATTCTGTCTCAGTGCTGCAGCAGCCACTGCAGCCTAAGTGTTGTAATGTAGAACTAAGTTGGCATGTTGTTTGACAAAACTCTTATTGGTCAGCCGACTGCTAATAGCTGCAAAGAACAAAAGTAATTCCGCTTTGGGTGGAGAAATGGTGCAACATGAATTCACTGTGCAGCTCATGCAACAGAAAAAGTGTCTTCTTCTGTAGATCAACACTCATTCTTGCAGTGTGAATACTGTCCAAATATACTTGGAGTATCATCTTGTCTTGTACTGCTGCAAACTGCAATTGCCCCTCAGGGACAATAAAGAGCCATCTATCATCTATCTATGTGACAGTGTGTGTCTTTCATGTTCTACAATTTACTAATTGGAATTTAACCACCGGAACAATCAATTTGTTTTCATATCTTCATGACAAAATTATGTATATCATTTTTGTGAAAAATTCTATTTGCCAGCAATTATGTACTGCATTATGTTATGTCCATGAAGTAATTGTTGCCGATGCTCTACACTCCCTCCAAGCAACCACTTGTTCATAACATAATCCATTTAGTAAGTGTTTTTAACTGAAGAGCCTCAAAATGTCATGAGTGCTTTCATTTTTATTATAGGTGGCCCGAGTAGGTTTGAACTCTTAACCCTGGCAGTGTTAGTGCCATGCTCAACTGATCAAGCTACACAGCATGTTGTGTCTGCAAAACAGCTGATGCTCTAGTCCATCTATTGGAAATTATATGTAGCCTAACCTAATTTTCCTAGCATGGCAGAGAATGGCAGGAGTGTATGGGCAGTGTGTCCCCACACTGCTGTTTTTCCTTCACAGCAGGAACAGACGGTAACAGACAGTCTTCAAACTTCAAACAAAAGTTCATATCACAGCTGTTGGATCTAAGCTATCTGCAAAAGGCACGTTTTTCAGGAATGTGGAAAAGAATGCTGATTTCCTTTGCAACACCCACATATTTTTGAAATTATACAACGGTGTACCAACATCCAAAGGGTCCAGAAACTCCCTCAATACGTAAACAACCATGTAATCGTTCAATTCAAGTAATAAAAAAGGAAAAGCAGCAAAATTGCATTTGAGTGGGTTTTCCACCACCGCATCAATATTCTCTTACAGGCTCTGACACCACACTCACTGGAAATGCTGTTTATTGGAAGTAATCCAACGGAAGGTGGACGAGCTGGGTTCATGCTGCGGACTGTGTGGTACTGATATGGACTGAGAGAGAACATCACAAGTCCCTGCGCTGGGGTTTCTCTGTCAGCAAGCTATCCCTGCAGCTCGCCCTAGGGCCTGTTGGCAAAGAAAGTTCCCAGAGCTTTCCACCTGCAATGTCACGTTGATTACACAGCGGGAAGAGCGGAAAGGAGGTTACTGATCACGTTTTCTCCCTCTGCCTCCCTCTTTCCTTGCTTTTTTGAACTTATCAAAATCAGAACTTCCCAACAGAAAACACACCAAGAGAGGGGTCAATCCTCAATTCCAATTGCCCACAAGGCTTAACACATCTGGCAAAACCTTCCAGGGATGGGTGAAGTAAGGAAGGTTGCCATGGCAATGACACTGCCACTTTGCCACCTGCTTCAGTCCCATGGGAAGGAGGAGGCAACTCCTTTCTCACTACCATCATGGTCTTTTCTCACCTCACTGTCCTGGAGAAATTGTCCTTCTAGAGTACACTAATGGGTTGGTGGAGGTCATTTCACTAAATTTGCCTGACACAGGCAGCGACATCCAAGAGATGCAATTCATGAGGTGTGATTTTGCGCTGTTAATGGAAGCAACTTTTCTCAGTTATTCTTCAACAGTGTTAATGGCCTCCTTGGCAAGTCATCCATTTGCAGTCTTCATTCGACTTCTTGAAAAGAAGTGCAGTGCTGAGCTGATGTGAATGGAACAAAAAAAGAAAGTCTCTATCATTATGGTTCCTTGTTACCGAGGTTCAACAGAACAACAAACAAACAGTCTTCTGCTTCTGTACGAGCAGCAAAAAGCCAATGGTCTTTTCTCTTGAAGCTGACACACCGGCAAGCTTCCGTGTGAGAGCTGAAAAACAATGCCTGAACTACCCTGCTTGGCTGATCTAAGAGCAGTCTCTTGTGCAGTGTATTTCTTTCTCTAATTGGTCCAACCCCCACACTCTGGCTCTCAGTGGCTTTGCTGCTCCTATCGGGGAAACCAGGGGATGGGCAGC
>CABFOQ010048979.1:0-14024 GCA_900660455.1 Gephyroberyx darwinii | reverse complement strand
ATGGTCCTCTCTCTTATAACATAATAATAATAATAATAACAATAATAATAATAATAATAATAATAATAACAAACTTTAGCATTTATCTAAAAGTACTTAACACATAAAAACAGTCCAAAATAAAAATAAATAAATAAAAAAATATATATAAGGAATAAAAAGAATAAAAGACTAAATATTTATGTATTTATATAAAAGTGAGTCTTAACTTTAAGTGAAGCGTCATCAACGTATAATTCAAGATGAAACTCGATACCTCCTCGTATTCAGCTGTGTAAGCCATTCCGGAGAAGACGGACACTCCGACAGCCAGGTAGAGCAGCAGGATGCCCACCTCGCGGTAACTGTGCTGCAGTAATTTAACAACAGAATTTAGTTTATATGGAAGAAAAACAACCCCATATGTATTTGAAGAAACTGATTAGATGCCAATTCATGTTTAAATCACTCAACTGAGGAAGTGGATTTCCTTTAAAGTCTCAATATAAAAAGTAACCTTTCCATTCAAAAGGGTTGCTGTATCCAGTTTCAGTTGAGAATGAAAATGAGTTCCTTTATGTAATGAATTGTAATGTCGATGTTACATTGTTGAATTAATACCAGAGGAGAGGAAAGAGAAAGATGGAGAGGATAGGAAGAGATCATGAGACAAATGAAGAAGAGAAGAGAAGAAGAAGAGATCTACAGTACATTATCCTGTAATCAGCCTCTCCCCTGGGACTCTCCAAAGACACCAGAGAAGAAGAGTAGATTCTTCCTTGATCTGTTCTAATCAATTTCTATTAATAATACAAATCAGACGTGTGTATTTATTTACTGTCCTTTGTTCAGTTCTGAGTCTTGGATAATTTTGTCTGATATTTTTGTTTTCCTTAAAAAAGAGAAAGCGAAAGTGGCAAACGTCCATCTTTTTCTGTCCATGCATGTAATGCATGTCAGTATTTTATGAATTATTTCATGTGTGAGAATAAATGGGAAGCCAGTACATTGTCTGTACATGGAGACATTGAGAAACCCAATTCACTATTGATTGTTTAGTTTAGTTTATTTGTACATGAAATACAGAAGAAACAAGAGAATATATTTACAGGTTGTGGTGAGATAAAAAAAAATGTGTGTGTGTGTGTGTGTCAGAGAGAGAGAGAGAGCGAGAGAGAGAGAGAGAGAGAGAGAGAGAGAGAGAGAGAGTAGGGAAGACATTATGGTCCTCTGTCTCAGTTATTCGGCATCTTGAGCCCTTAACATAAAATAGAAAATGGTCATATTTAAGAGTGTTTCTTTGTTACTTGGTCATGAACATCAGGTGACTTTTTTGTCCAACCATTTAACATTGTACGGACATCATCCTTGACTCTAACCAAGGCGTCATTAGCTAGGTTTTGAGCTAACGACACCAAAAAGCTCTCTGAATCCGGGTTTCACTTCTGATGCTGCTCACGCGTAGATTTAAGTGAATACAAACTTTGCACGGCGGCATTCGTTAAAAGGCTAATGCAATCTAAATGTAAATAGATGGAAATAGATGTTGTAGAAAGCATGGCGCTGATTTATCTATTTACCACACAATGAATCTATTATAATGAATTCATATACACTACTCTTTTCCTCAGGCTGGGTGAGAAGCGTGACGATAGATGAGGCTGTAGCACCATTCATTCTGCTACTCAAGGAAATACATTAGACTGTGTTGAGTGGGGTCATTGTAATGCGATCCAGGCTAAGAGGAGTCGCACAGTAGCAGAGTGTGAGACCTGATTCTGCATGAGATACGATATCTGTGTTAGCGTAAGTGAGATAGATCGTGGAGGCTTGTAAAGAGGAGTGATGATACATGTTACACTATTTAAGCTGCCGCCCCAGACAAATGCATGCAGGGACATGTCCCTGCAGTATACTGAATGGGGTCGGGATAATACGTGATACATGCGAGTGATAGTAAAACATGATACCTGATAAGTTGTATTCAAGCGTTACAAATGGCGGCAGCATATACTCAAGCTGAAGGTCTTGGTATACCTGCTGCAGAAATGTCAGGAGGTAAAGACAAAAGGAAACGTGCAGAAAAAACGGAAGGCCACATTGGCTCCGGTCTCACGGTGCGACCAGGCTGGCCGACTGAGCTACTCCAGTTTATCCGCACAGCGGCCTCCACCGCTCGACCACAGTTGGTCTAAAATATCACAAGTGGTTGTATTACTTTGTATATTATGAGTGGTTGTATTACTTTGTATATCACGAGTGGTTGTATTACTTTATATATCACAAGTGGTTGTATTACCTTGTGGAAAAGCGTCTCTGTTTCCTTGTCCGGGTCATTGTCTCTGTGCTTGTTTCAACATCTGGTGGTCGAAAACGAATGGTTTGGAGGCTCAGATTCCTCAGCTTGTTGGAGGATTTCTGCACCTTTACGACTGATCAAACGACTTGTAAACTCCTCTTCCACCACAGCCGTTGTTCTTGAGGTTTTGTCACCGTTACAGTTACAGTTACCTCTTTAATCTTCGTGTGCATATGAAGCCACAGTGAATATACACAAATTTGTGAGCGGCGCCGTGTTCAGCTGTGTTTCTATTTCAGGCATGTTGTAAGCATACCGCCACCTTAAATGTAGTCTGACATTCCTAGGTTTCTTCAAATGGTTAGACACTAAAATCTAAACCACATCCTCAGTATATGAGGTGTAGTAAGACGGCTTTTCACAGTGATTTCACCTAAATGTGTGTGTGACAGCTGAAATGAAGTGGAAATTGGCTTCAGAAAGGTCAGCAGACCAAAATGACAAATGATAAAGATAAAATCAATTGCACTCCAGCCTCTCATGTCACTTTTTCTAGTTCCCCCGAGGGTTGCAGTATCACGGTGTACTGCCCCAAGACGAACAGTCAAGCGTTGTGTGATGTTTGAGACCAGACGGCGTCCTGACTCACCCGCAGTGTGGCTCCCAGTGAGCGAAGGCCTGTCGAATGTCTGGCCAGCTTCAAAACCCTGAAGATCCTCATCAACCTGAATACCTGAGAGAGAGAGAGAGAGAGAGAGAGAGAGAGAGAGAGAGAGAGAGAGAGATGCCTAATGTCTTTCATACCACCTGTCCTTCCTCATTATACCCTCCACAAACACCAAGTGCAACAGCAGTTTTTTTGGAATAAGTAGAAGAAGAACTGGGTAGTTAGCATGAGCAGCGATAGCCACCGTGGCTGAACAGACAAAGAAAAGAGCGCCACCTACAGGAACTCAAACTCCATCAACAGAAAATAAGTCATATGTGTCTGTACGCATTTTAAACCATCTCTGCGTTTTCCTCAAAAATAAAATAAAATAAAATAAAATAAAATAAAATAAAATAAAATACATTCCAACCTGTATGAGTCGTCCCAGGTCTCCCAGTTCGGACTCGGATCCCACAACCATGTCAAAGACCAGGGTGATGTAGATGGGAACCACAGACACCATGTCAATCATGTTCAGAGGCTGATGGAAGAACTTCCTCCTGTTAGGAGCGAGCAGCAGCCGCATCACCACCTCAAAGGTGAAAATAATGAAAAACATTCCTTTATTAAACTAAAAATAACGGTTATTAAACTTTGGTAGGTGTCAAAAATACAAATGTGAAAACAAAAAATGTTTACACCATTACTTTGCATTGTATTTTTATTTTTACTTATTGACTTACATTTTTTCCTGTTGTGATCAAATTGCTTTTAATAATCTTTTTCTTATAGCACTTTGGTTTCAACGATGTGTGTTATAAATTATTATAACACACACAAAAGTTATTTTATGCAGAATGTGAACAGTATTTTTTTGTCTATTTGTAATTGCATGGATAACACTTCTCTATATGCAGTACGTGAACAGAACTTTTTCCATTGATATCTATGGACAGTACATGAATAGTGCTAGCTTTTCTTTCCCCACCTCAAAGCTGAACCAGCAGGTACAGAAGACCTCCAGAGCCTGCATGGTCGGGTCCTCAATCAGCTTCCCATCAGCGTCAAAGGTCTGAGAGAACAGAGACGGGGACGGGTGATCGACAGAAGCCCAGAGCTGTTTCTTTCTTTTCTTTCTTTTTGAGATCTCAACTACAACTACAAACTACAAATCTTGTTTTCTCGGGATAAGAACTTAACGGTTTTGCTGAGATCACAACTTCATCCATTGCTGTTGCCCTCACGAGAGGAAAGCCTAGCAAGCCTGATAGTGTAATCAAAGTGCCAAAGTTATTTCCAGAAAAATATATGTTTTATCTTCTGATAATGAGGTAATTACATTTTGATCATGAGAAAGCAAAGTTTGATATCTCAAGATAACAAGATAATTGCACTGTGATCTCGATAAGCAACCGCAGCCGCTCCCAGGATCAGGAGCAGTTCCAACAGTTATTATGTTGACTTTTATAAAACTTTATTTATTCAGGTTTGCTGAGCATGCATGTTTTTTTCAGCAGGAGCTGCTTCAGGTTCATACGGTTTAATAAGTGCCTTGCTCAATGACAGTGGCTGTTGAGGGAGGGCCTTGTGTCACTAGTTCGCTTTCTCCACTGGTTAGTTGGGAGATTTGGACCAGCAACCTGGTGGGAATAAGCCTCATCCCCTAACATGGAGGCTACCGCTGAAACTAGAGAGGAAACAATTCCCCAGACAGGAATATGAGGAAGAAAGAAGAAATGGAAGAAATGGAAGAAATCCATACTGTGGTAAGCCTCTGCAGGTCAACCGTGCACTATCCTAGATCAATACTGCAGCAGCCACTGCCGCCCATTCTTTCCTGATGTAAAATAGAGCTAAAGAGGTTTATTGTCTACCAAGCTTTCTCACATGGTGACCTGATCTATTCATCAACAATCCCTTCCATCCCTCTTCTATCTTTCTTTTCACTTTAGGGTCACAGGAATATTGTCAGGGCACTGAGGCTACTAATTGGAAGTTACTCATTGTAAATTACTCAAAAAATCGTCAGTTAAAGGCCTAAATGTAACGTAAATGTCATCCAACCATCCATCTAGCTCACTCAGTATCATCAGTCATTCATTCTTTTGTTCATTCACTCACTGACTCACTCACTCATACAGTGCCGTAGTCTTTCCAGTCTTCTATACTAACCTGATACTCCGGTATACTGTTGATGCACATGGTGGCGATGGATGTGAGCACCACTCCTATGGAGAGCAGACTGAACAGCTTACTGGGGATGGAGTAGCCGGGGTTCTCCAGCGTCAGCCACAGACACTTCCTTACGTTCCCATAACGCACCTCCTGGAAATGCTGGATGTCTCTGCCAGGAAGGATGACGAGGTGATGTTTAAGACAAAGGGTGAGAAAAAGGGGTAGAACACAAGGAAAGAGTTGTGGGCTTAGAGGATGTCCCGTCATATCTTTCAGAGAACCCTGTTTAAGATGTCAGGTGTTGAAATGTACTGTATTGACTTCTGCAAAGACAGATGGTGGTGTTTGAGCGTTGCCTCCAGCAGGGGTGACTTTGTTAACCGCCAACCTCCGACATTCACCATCAGCATTTCCAACAGCCAACATTTTTTCTTGAAAAAATGATCCTACAAGGTGGTTAACTGTCCAGAAAACCTCATGGGGATATAAGCACTGAAAACTATACAAGGTTGCATCGAGACTTTCATCAAGAGTCTGCAGGTTTTTGTTCCCATCAATCACTGCAGCAGCTGATTCCCTCTCTGTGGATGAAGATTTGCAGATCAGGTGGTGTAGCGATTGGTTGGAATGAAAACCTGCAGACCTTTGGGTCTCGATGGCTTTGAAGGATAAATCCTGAAGCATTCTGGCGGCTGGAGGCTGGAGACACACTGGAAGACGAATTTGAAAAGGCATTGCATCACACACATAAGGAGAGATTTCACAGATTGTTTTCTGTCTCTCAGTGATAAACATGATCACACTAGGTGATTAGGTGAGGACGGGGTGTCACACATTTAACGAGATACCAGATTATCCTGCTGACACAAATCAATATGTATTAATGTACACATTAATGCCACGTGAATTCATTTGCACTGAAAAAAACACACAAGAACCCAGGACCCAGAACCCAGGACCCAGGACCCAGGACCCAGGACCCAGGACCCAGAACCCAGGACCCAGAACCCAGGACCCAGGACCCAGGACCCAGGACCCAGGACCCAGGACAAACCCAGGAGGACACCCCATCCTCTCTCCTTTGCTCTCCCCTCCCCCTCTCTACCTCAGTCTACCTCCGGCCCTCCTCCGTCCATCCTACCTGTTTAAGTCAGATATCTCGTCGACAGAGGTGTCTATGCTGCTGACGTCGCTCTCGTCATCCCAGCTGCGATGCCGGCTGCTCTCCAGCTTGCGGTCGTGGTAACGATAACTACAGCAACTGTCCAGGAAGAACTCATTGATGCCCCAGTACTCTATCTCCTGGCTGGAAGGGGATTAAAAACAAATACTTTCATCATATTGTGTCCATACCGCCTGGTTTCTTTGAGGAATATATTAACCTTTTACCAGCATGATGACTGGCAGCAGTTTCACCCCTGTGTGTTCAGTATTTAGTTCCCTATTGTGCTTTTTAGATGATGCTAGCTCACACCATCTGCTAAACAGTGTGCTAAAGCATTGAAATCCACAGTTATGTCAGAATTCCAAAATAAGTAATATTCTGGATTACACAGCGAATCAAATTTGGATTATGGGTCCCTGGCTGAAAGCCCATTATGTCAGCTATGGTGGAGTACACTGTATTAATCCATATAGGCCATGCAGGGAGGACCCCCTGTCTGCATGCTTTACATACTGAGTAACAGCCATGTTACTATCTGGAGGAGCGACGGGGAAGTGTACCTAATAAAGTGAGTACTTAAATTCTGGTCTCAATTATTATTTTCATAATCAATTTTCACCCAGAATGAAAGCTTCTGCGATAGGTACAAATTGTGACTTTCTGTTATGAATGTTATCATCCCATGAAGAAGACAGATAGCAGAGAGACAGATACTGTACAGAGAGGAAGGCAGACAGCCGGACAGATGGATTATCCCCTACCTAAAGGAGAAGACACACAGCTCCTCCATGATGTGAAGTTTGCCGGTCTGGTAGAAGTGGAGGACGTAGGGGAACAGACCGGGATTCCTGTCAAAGTAAAACTCCTTCTGCTGCACGTCATAGTCATCACACACCTGCAAGAAGGAGGGAAGGAGGATGGGAGGAGAGAAGGAAGGAAGGATAGAAGAAAGGATGGACGGAACGAGCAAATAAATGAAGGAAGGGAGGGAGGAAGGAAGGAAGAAAGCTTCAAGGAAGGAAGAAACGAACGGACACATGGAGGGAGCGATGGATAAGTAAAGTCAAATTCACAAACTCCTTATTCTTGGAACCAATAAACAAAAAGAGAGATGATATATAGATCATCTCTTGGTACAAAATGAAGTCATCTATCTATCTACCAACCATCCATCCATCCATCCATCCATCCATCCATCCATCCATCCATCCATCCATCCAGCCATCCATCCATCCATCCATCCATCCATCCATCCATCCATCCCCAACCAATCAAACAACCTGTAGTATAGCTTCCTCTGAATCACAGGCCAGCAGTTTTCCCAGCCTGGTGTCAGGGAATTTCTTCAAGGTGCTGGAACAGAGGCTCCTCTTCAGCCCGCCGACGTTCACATGGACCAGGCCCTCATCCGAGTCCTGATGGACCCAGCTGGGCAGACTCTCCTTCACCATGGTTATCTATCGAGACAAACACAAGTAGAGACACCAGATCCAGACAGATACAGAGATTTATCACCTGAATCCACTTTGTTTCTTCAGTCCTCTGAAGCTCGTAGGGACAAAAAGACTGGTTCCTTTTTAACATCGTTTTTTCAACCCTTTGGGCATAATCTGCTTTTTCACACTCATTCAGTTACATGGAAACTGCCTAACTACTACAGATGATAGATGATAGATAGACAGACAGACAGACAGACAGATAGACAGATAGATAGATAGATAGATAGATAGATAGATAGATAGATAGATAGATAGATAGATAGATAGATTCACCTCATTCCCATATCAACCATGGTTGTTGGCAACGTGTCTCAGTGTGCTCAAGATAAAAAGCCAAAACAGAAACCTACTCCCACACATGCACAACTACTCCCCATACAAACACCCACACAGTGTCCACAATTCCAGTCAGACCATTAGACAAAAAAACTATAAAAATAAAAAAAAGCAAAAAAACAAACCAAAAACATTAAACACCACAAAATAAATCATCGGCCTGTTGTCTGATATTGGATGTTCAACATATTGCCGTTGCCCTGATGTTAAACATGCTGAAGTGCCTGGATGCCTGGCTCATACACCAGAATCATGTTAGGATCTCGATGGCAAAGCTGCCGAGGCCCTAACAGTTCCCACTGTTACCTAAAAGAAATGTTATAATATAAAATAATAAATATAAATTCAATCCAGTTTGTTAATGTTGGCTAACTATTGTTCATCAATAAAAATACGTTCCTGGAAAGGAAGACTCACTGCAGGTTTCCCTTAACGTCTGGTTTAAGAGTTCTGTTCAGTAAAAAGGGTGTAATTCTGATCAGTTGTCCTTTCCTGTGCACTATCCAGATATAACTAGTCAATCCATTTATAAATCCACTCTAGCAGGAGTGAAAGTGTCCATTTAGAGGCTGCAGTAAGTGTCTCACCTCAGGTAAAGTGTAGTTATAATGTAATTTAATAATGTTAAAGGCTGTAATTGCAGAGTGTGGGAAATGACCTCAGGAAGCACAGACCGGTGTTAACCTAATGTAGACTTAATGGTGTTTTAACCGCGGCAGTCTGTCTTTATCTGTCTTTCTCTCTCCCACTACTGCGGTGATTTACAACACACACCACTTACAATTAAGCTGCACTAGGCAAGATATTTATGTAAAGATACATCCGTCTTATCGGCTCAAATCACAAAGTGGGGCTGCAACAGAGTCTAAATCCAGATGAAGTGAGATGCTGTTTATTCCCCGTTTGCCCAAATGAAATTCTGGTGTCAGGTATGAACACGTCTCCGCCCACAGGAAGTGACAAATCAAAACTTGAGAGTGAAATCCAAACAGCGAGTGAGTCTCCGTCCAGAGTAAGCTGGATCTCGCTCAATCTCGTCTTTTTGGTATATAAAGCATGAGCTGACGTCATCTTACAGGATTTATGTGTGTGTGTGTGTGTGTGTGTGTGTATGGGGGGAGACAAAGCCATCACCCCCACATTTCCAAAGGGTGAATGTTTGAGTGAAAGGGAAAACTGCAATCTAAGGGGCGTCAGGTTGTCCTTGAGGTACACAAACCAACGTAACAACTGAAGATTGCTGGTTCAATTCCTTGCACCGATGGGAGGGTGTGTTCAGTGTTGAGTATCTCTTGAGCAAGGCATGATCCTGTACTCTGACCTCGCTGATGAAATGCACACGGGTATAGAGGCCGGGAGGTATATGCAGTCCCTCCTACATGCATTTCTGGCATCCCAGCAGCTGGAAGACACCAAAATGCACCAGACTGCACAGGTTTGTCTGCTCATTCTGCATGGAAGGCGTTTGACTTGCAGTAGCACAGAACAACCCAGCACACGTCTCCTGTGTTTTGTTTGGAGATGAATGAATACATATATGAATGAATGATGAATGAATATATATATATTCTATGGAGTCCCAGGTCCATAGAATAATGTTCCAGGATGCTGACAAGGTTTATGGGAGTTTCCAAGCACCATGCTGCATACACATATAGGGATGGGGAGAGAAAGATCACTGATGGACGAGAGATTTCCTTAACCATCGCCAAAGCTTCTTGGGACTTTCACCACATCATCACATTTATGTGTAACTGGAAAAAGTCCAGACGTCTAATATTGTCATATTTCACGTGCAAGCTAGGAGAGAGGCTAGCTGACATCAGACCCTAACAGAGGATTTTCTCGTCCTTTCAAAAGATTGATCTTTACATCAGGTCAAATCTTCAGGTGCACCTGAGCTCACTCTCCAAGGTGCTTCATACCGGACAGAGGATGAGGAACACGGACCTATATTAAACCAGAGCTGGTGTCAAGTCACTCTGCCACGGTTGTCATATTTAAACTATTAATCAGATACTTCCTATACATATTTTGAACTGATTTAAGTGACAGAGCTAAGCGCAGCCCTGATGTCACTCCAAAACATCTATTCTGGGAAATGTTAAAATGTTACCTCCTGTTTATTGTTCAGTATTAAAAAAAACACCCAGATAATTACGTGGTCCAAAGTCCTAGAGGTAAAGGACTCATGATAGCTGGAAACTTGATATTTGAGTGAGTGACTTCTTCTAACTTCTACAAAATGGCCAATAAATGCGAGACAGTGTAAATGCTTTATGAATCTCTCTCTCTCGCTCGCTGCACCCCCCCCCCCCCTCTCTCTCTCTCTTCCTCAGCCTATAATTACATGAAGATCCCATGCTGGGCTTCCCTGGGGAATTCCCACGATGCACATACAGAAATAAAGTTGATCTATAATTCAACAGAGGGAAGCTCTGCGGCTTCAAATCACAGAGGTGGAAGATGCATGTGCACAACATTCTTACACATTCATTCACTGAGATAGGTGAATGTACTGCAAGGATATGATGAAACTTTGACAACAGTGAAAGCAAACTCTCAGAGAAATAACTGTAGTAATCCGATATATTTTTAGAAGGATACTTTACAAATATTACAGTGTAAGTCCCTACAGGAATATTATAGTTAAAGAAGAGGAAAATATCATAAAGTATTAGTGTCAGACTCAGTTTAAGTCTCTATTGAAATATTATAGAAATATTATAGTAATCCCATATGAAATACAAAATTAGGAACCTCACCTGTGAATTTTGTCGCGACGCTCAGGACTGTTTTAATTCCGGTATTAACATTCTCTCCAAATGTTTTTCACCCCATGATAAGTTTTATTCTACCGCTAATAAAAATGGTATCTAGCTCTAAAATAACTTCTTCGTAGGATGCAGCAGCCCTCCAGTGTGAATACTTTCACCAAAGCCTATAATAAACTATATACTAAATTAGATAACAGATTCAGCCGCAGGACGCAGTTATTCCTCCAGCTGAAAGATTCTTGTCCCGTCTTCTCTCCGGGAAAATCTCGGCTTTTTCCGTCGGTTTCCGGAACAAGCTCGTGTTTCCTAATAACAAGTCAATATGATGTAGCTGTAGTGGTGTTTTCTAATCTCCTATGGTATCACTATAATACTCCTATGATATTTAATATTATAGTGTGTGTGTGGTACACCATAGTGAGTGACTTTATCATACTTGATAGTATTTTTATCTTCTATGATATCACTACAATATTCCTATAATATTATTATAGGGACTTATAGGTACTCACTAGCGAGTTTATAGTGACCTTGGTTTATGAAATCATGTATCTCCCATAGTATCACTATAATGCTGCTGCAATCCAAAAGTGTGTTCCCTAATGAAAAAATATGCCTATGATAGTGTTTTTGTCCCTGTAGGGACTTATAGTTTTGCTGTGGCATTTATCGTATCCTTTATATTTGCACCCTATTCAAAAATGTTTTTTCTTAGTACGCTTCCTTCTGAATTTCCAAAATGTCCCAATTGATGTAGAGGGTTGTCATTTTGACAAGAAAAGTCTTGTCTAGCTACCCACTATCCTTGTAAAAGTTCCATAACTTATAAGTGGTGTGGTATAGGTGTCACGTGTTGTCACCTCCTTTTGGAACAAAACTCTTCTTAAAATGTTTCTCCTGAATGTCACCAAGCCAAACTCTGTTCATACATTTCTTCAAAAGCCAACAATGCATGTCACTTTCAAAAGACCATGGGCCAAAAGGGACCACTTGACTTACTAAATAATAAAAAAAACAGGTTTTGTTTAGGACCTTATGGATATAAATTAAAATTTTTTTATTGAAGCATCATTTTAAATGAAAATACACCTTTGCTGACTAGTAGCTAAACTAATGGATTTCATCATGCATTAAGGAATGCATTTGTTTTGTTCATCTTGGCAGTTCAAGCCTGACAAGCTGCCCTCTATGTAATATATCTGGGATGATATTTCCACCTAGTGGCCAAGCCCTGGTCTTGCATCTTCCATCTACTTTCCTTCCTTCTATTACATTACATTACAAGCATTTAGCAGACGCTTTTAACCAAAGCGATTTATACTAAGTGCATTTAACATAGGTAGACAATAGAACCACTAGTCACCAGAAATCATAAGTGCATTTCCTTCCTAAACAAGCATCTAAGAGCATGACCAGTGCTACGGTAAAAGTGCAATGAGTTAGCTACCTACTTTTTATTAAACAAATGAGACAAATAAGTAAATCAAATAAACAAGAGCTCCCTTCCTTCCTTCCTTCATAAAGAATTTACCTACATATCAATAAAGCATTAGCAAGCACATCATACAGAGCTATCTAGCAGAGACACAGAGGTGATTTTGGTGCCAATCCTCTCAGCAGATATTAGGTAAGGTGTAGCAGGTCTTTAAGGCCATTCATACTAAAGTCATCTATTTGGACCTCTTCTGAACTCTTGACATTGGTTTCACATTTGTAGCTACAGAGCTGCAGCATCTACTGAAGTGCAGCTTCATGCAGCTGTTAAACTTCGGGTCTCTGATGCCGTAGATGAGCGGACTGAGGAGACGTGGAAGCACATTCATTAACAGGAACGTGGAGAAGAGAATCTTGGTGCGGTGGGTAGGAATAGCAGTGATTAACATGAGATTGATCAGCGGAGTGAAGATGGATAACATACAAATGAGGAGCTGGACTCCGTGGAGTAGGATGGTGTTGCAGGCCTTTCTGGCTGAGGCTTGGTCTTTGCTGGAAGCCGTCCTGGCAGCGAGGAAGACTTTGAGGTAGGTGATGATTATAGTCAGGAACACAAAGAGGAGGAAGAGGACCTGGAGGACAGACATGGACATGCAAACTTTTCACCTGTCTTCAAAAGAGTAACCATATGATATATGATATATGGTTAAAGTGAATATGATTCACTTTAGAAGTGGGTGTCCAGCAAAGCAAGAGCACGGTGCAAAATGGTCACGAAGGAGACAAAGAACCCTATAGGAAAAACATTAAACAAGGTGGTGTTCATGGGAAGATACCAAGGAGGAACCCACTGCTCTCCACAAAAAAACATGGCTGCCTGACTCAAGTTTGCCAAATATCACCTGGATGTTCCACAAAGCTACTGGAACAATGTTTTGTGGACAGATAAGACAAAAATGTAGCTTTTTGGCAAAAGGGCATGATGCTATGTTTGGAGGAGAAAAACACAGCAACACCTCATCCCAACTGTGAAGCATGGTGGAGGGAGCATCATGGTTTGGGGCTGTTTTGCTGCTTCAGGGTCTGGATGGCTTGTAATCACTGAGGGAACAATGAATTCCAAATTATATCAGGAAATCCTGCAGAAGAACATCAGGGTAACGGTCCATGATCTGAAGCTTAACAAAGGTTGGGTCATGCAGCATGACAATGACCCCAAACACAAAAGCAAATCTACAACAGAATGGCTTAAACAGAGGAAAATTCATATTTTGGAAGGGCCAAGTCAGAGTCCTGACCTTAACCCTTTTGAAATGTTGTCTTGCATGATCTGAAGCAAGCCATTCTTGCAAGACATCCCATAATATCAATGAACTGAAACAGTTCTGTAAGGAGGAATGTTTCAAAATACCTCCTAACCGTTGTGCAGGTCTGATCAGCAACTACATGAAACATTTGATTGAGAATATTGAGATTATTGATTTTTGCAAAAGGAGGTTCCACCAGTTACTAATTCTCATGGTTGACACATTTTTCCAATCCAAGCTCCAAACAATATGTTCAATGAAAACATGTAAAAGTACAAATGTATGTGTTATTGGTTAAATCACATTGTTTATTTATTTTTATGATATATTTTAGGAGCTATTTATACAAGAATGCAGGTAATTCAAAAGGGTTCACAAACTTTTTCTCACAACTGTGTATATGT
>CABFOQ010048978.1:0-19054 GCA_900660455.1 Gephyroberyx darwinii | reverse complement strand
GTATGCCTCTGGCACCAACTCATAGGCCTTTAACACTGCAGTCTTGACTTTGCTATAGATTTTATTGTCATCCGGATTTAAAGCAGAATATGCCTCCTGAGCTTTACCTGTTAGCACGCATTGCAATAATAGAGTGCGTTCAATATCCTGCTATGCGCTCAAATAAGGAGAAAAATATATCTGGATCACTCTCATTAAATTTAGGCAAATTTAGGCAAATTCCGAACCATGTCAGAGCTAGGGGCATTATCAGATCGAACAACAGAACCTTCATCAAAAGACACATCTACAAGCTTACCGTCCTTAATTAGATTTAGTCTATACTGTTGCAAGTCCAATTTTGCTTGTTCAGTTTGCTGTTTCATACATTCCAACTCCACTTCTTTCTGACATTTTATTTTCTCCAATTCAAGTTCTTTTTGTTTATTATGTTCTAACTGCAACATTAAGAGCTCTTTTTGTTGCTCAAAACTCAACCCCACTGCAGGAACACCAATTGGGCTAGTAGCAGACTGAACAGCTTCCTCAACAGTCAAAACCTTTTCCTCCAACAGCTTACTTTTCAAGAAAGCCTTTATGTTATCCTTCAAGCGCTTGTCACTAATTTCAACTTGATAATGCTCTGCCAGTTTTAACAACTGCCCGGACCTATCCCAATCAGAAGCCGTGGGTTAACGGAGCGGTCTGCTCGGCGCTGAGAGCACGGACAGCAGCCTTCCACTCCGGAGACCCAGGCGAGTACATGAAAGCCCGATACGAGCTCAGAAAGACAATAAAAACAGCCAAGGGACAATACAGGGAAAAGGTGGAGTCTTGTTACAGTGGCTCCAACACCAGGCACATGTGGAGTGGGCTAAAGACCATCACAGACTATAAGGGAAAGGGCTGCAGCGTGGGGGAGGTGACTGCTTCTCTTCCAGAGGAGCTGAACTCCTTCTACGCCTGCTTTGAGAAGCACACCAAGCCAGAGATTTTGTTAGAACAGGACAACTGCCCACTCCAGATATCTTGGGCAGTGTGTATAAATCCTTTAAAAAGGTAAATGCACACAAAGCTCCTGGTCCAGACAATATCCTGGGCTGTGCTCTCAAAGCATGACGAACTGGCAGATGTCTTCACAGACATCTTCAACCTTTCCCTGCTCCAGTCTGTAGTCCCCACGTGTTTCAAGAAGACCACCATCATCCCAGTCCCGAAGAAACCAAACATGAGCTGCCTAGATGACTACCGCCCAATAGCACTCACCTCTGTTGTCATGAAGTGCTTTGAGCGGACAGTCAAAGCTCACATCACATCCTCCCTGCCTACCACACTAGACCCACTCCAGTTTGCCTACAAACTTTACTTAATTTACTTAATTATTTACTTATTGTCTTACTGTATTATTACCTTTTTTTTTTTTTACTTATTTGACTTTTTACTACTGTGTTAAATTGAGTTGACCCGGAGGACAAGAATTTCACTACTGGTAATGATGTTTGCGTTGTTATCTAGTATGTGACAATAAACTTGAAATTTGAACCCCTCAGACGGGTTCCTTGTTTGATATAGTTTATTATCCTTAGTTGTAAATAAATCATCTTTTTGGCATTTAAAGTTCTTCGTGGTCTCCCATCTTTGTCACACACATGAGTCGGTCTGTGACAAAATGGGGGCTCGTCCGTTCGTCACTCCGAGTCGTCACAAAGGACTTGACAACTCATAAAGTGACATACACATATACTGGCCCACATGGCACAGGAAAAACAGTAATAGTCGTGGCAGTTTTTCAATTTTTCCATTTGTGTAGGGGCTTGATAGAGGAAGACCATATAATATGTAGAAGCATGGAGGCTGAGTCCTGGGAGGGCTAGTTGAGAGGGGTGATGGACTCTTGGGAGCAAGCTGCATGTGGTACTGGTTTTAATAGACTGGTGCGATCTTCCAGAGGAGAGGTTTTGGACTAGGTAGTTGCCTCAATGTGCAGGGTCAGCAACAATGCCTTCTGCACTTTTCCTGACACTGGCATTGTGCAGCTCCTTCACAAAAGGTCACTAACAGCCAATTACCCACTCAGTAATGATGACAATACATTGGAGCTTGAGTTAGAGTTGGAGAAGGTGGACGAGAACCTGACTGAGCAATTCAGGTCTATTGGTGTGAATGATGACAAAGTGTGCCTCTTCTCTATACATGGACCCATAGTTAGAGGAGAGGTCCACCAGGGTAATGTTGTCTGCAACAGGACCTGAATTCAACAAACACGATCCTGGCATAGGATCTTGCAAGGTGATCGGGATGGTGTGAATGCCAGTGTCATTCAAAATGACAGGAGTTGAGCAAGTGGTAGGGGGATACCTTAGAGGTTGTTGTGTTGTAGCTTATGAGTGAGTAAAGCAACCACCAAACTCAGTGACTGCCCTTCAATTTGGGCCTTTTCTACAGGCCTGTGCTGTTGTTCGGAAGCTCTGCCTTATTCAGTTCACTTCCGGCCAGACAATATTCCCTTTTCTATTCGTTTTTTCTATTCCTGTGTCTTGATTTTTCTCATGTTCATCACTTCCTTGTATCTCAGCATTGTTTCACTAGACAGGCTTTCTCACAGAAAGAGAGATCTAAACTATTGGAGTCTAAACTATTGTTTTAAGGCCTCCCAGTTTATAGTAGCAGGCAGTCCTTCAACTGCTCTTGGGGTCCAGCTCCAGATTATGGCGCAGACAAGTTTGGCTGTTTTTACTGTACCTCTGAATGTTGGCACCATCTGAAAAAACACATGCTCAAAGCTGCCAAGGTTAGTTCAGGAAAATTAGTGGAATACACCTTTAACATTGAAATAGATGTGAATATTTTCTCCTCACATGACTTTCATTGGCTTTTTCATTTGCAATCTAACCTCAGCCCATACTGTTCTCATTCATGATTTATGTACATCCTCACAGCATCCTGGACAGAAAGTCTTGTTGTCATAGGACTTCTCATACAGTGCAGATAAGATGTACTGTATGACAGTTGAGTAAAACACACCACATGTATGCATACTAAGCCAACAAATTGTTCAAATGTAGTAGACGTTGATAACAGTTGACCCCTAGGAGCCCCCTAGGAAGAGTGTTTAAATTCAGATTAGCTCTCTTTTTGGCAAATTTTTGACAGTTCAAGGTAGAGAGAGACATGAAAGACTGGAGAGAGAAGGGAGGATGACATACGACAAGGGCATCGTGGTTACATGATACGCCACCAGGATGCCACCGGCTCCCTTTTTAGAAGGAGAGAATTTATATCACCTCTTCTATGAGGCAGTTTGACATGTTCAGAGCCACAATATTCTATCAGAAATTGAACTGTAATCAAACTGTGTTTAAAACTAGAATTCATGGCAAACTGGATTCCTTCTAGAGAGAGGTGACATCACCAAATCTGAACATGTGTTCATGGTTGTGAATTCACACACCATTTCTATATTTTTTGTATTTTCTGTATTCTGAAAAAAAATTCCTTCAACCTTGTGTTACATATTTACCCTCATACACAAAAGACTTCTTTGAATTCTTCAATTTTGACCTGCTGGTAAACTCACCATGGATATTGAGTCTTTGTACATTGTAGAATATAATTCAGAAAACCATATGTTTCCATGTGACATCTGTAGATTAGATTGGTTCTCTGAGAGTAATCCTTTAATTGTTTTATTATCTCCTGTTTTTGGGTTACTCTTGGGTCAGTCTTAGGTCGGCAAATGTCCTCCCTCACCTTTGACTTCTTTCTTTTTTTTATTGCTTTATTACCTTAATCAATTAGTGTTTTATTGTTTTAGTGTAGTTAGTTTAGACCTATATAAGCTCCCCTGTAACGTCTGTGTGTTGGAGAAGGTTTGCCACCACACCATCACTGATGTGGCCTCGCATTCTTTCTTCCCGTATATACGTATTAAATCTACTAACTGAATTGTTCTCTTGTGTCTGCTGATGATTGACATTAAGGTTGACAAACCTAGGTTGAAGTTCTAAGATTTCCACCACAACATAAATGTTCCATTTGAGTGGGAATGCATTTTAAACACGAAAACCAAGTTTCCCTGTATTTTAGATTTTACCTTTTCTAACTACTTAATATTTATTTTTTGGCAATGATTCTTTTATCAGGTGTCTGGAATGGGCATGGGATCTGAGCTGTCACCCAGTTTTGCACCCTTCTGTGGACTGTTTGAGCATGACACTCAAACTGTAGAAAAGGGCTCTGCATAGGATTATCTTGGTATAGCAATGCTTTTTGAAGATATATTTTTATATAGACATCAACAGAGGACCAATTGAGGGTCTTCCATAACTTCATGGAGTCTCAGAGCAACCACCTCAAATTCACTATGGCCTCTGACTCACAAAATGACTCATCCTTGGTCAATGGACATCCTTGGTCTTTGCTGTTCTGTATTCCTCTCTAAGCCCTGCCTTGTAAACCTGCTCCTTGATGTGTCTCTGTTACTCTTTAGTAAACCATGGTTTGTTGTACCGCACAATGATTTTTGTTAGTATGTGGACCTTCTCACAAAAGGAAATATAGTTCCACATGACTGTCTAGGTGTTAAAACAATCAATCATACATCCACATTATTGAATGAGTGGAATGACTAATAGATCTCAATTTTTCATTCTACAAGGTAACACCTACCATTCATTAATACACAGGACAAGATGTTACTATCCCTTGTGCCATAATCCAAGGCAACACCTGTAGAAGCCCAATTCAGATAAGAAAAACTAATGATACAACCACCACCATTTGGTGGTTTCATGAACATCATAGCAGACAACACCCTAAACTTACCCTAAACAAGGTTCGTATCCGTATAGTACTACATTAGGGATGTAGTACTATTACCTTTTTTATGCCAGAGACTGATCAGTGACTACACTGAAAAAAAGAATTAAGTCTAGCAGATTTGTCTGAAATTATTAACCAAATTTGATTCAATAAAATGAGCATGTGTCTTTTAAGTAATGTTTTAAACTAATTTCATGAAACGAAATAAGAACATTGAATTTTGGAGAAATTGTAATTAATTATTTAAGATAATAGCATGCAAATGAATGAAATTTATTTTGCTTACAAAGTAAATAATGTTTAAGTTAATTTCAAGAATTTTCCTTGGAATTTAAGTAATAATTTGAGAACAAAAGAACAAAATACTAGCCTAGATGGATCCCTGCAAGACATAATCCAGCTTTACACATACAGACTTTCTCAGACATATGGACAAATATGGACTCCTTCAGTTTCCATGGAAACACTCATCTACTAAGATACAAATATGGACTCCTTCAGTTTCCATGGAATCATGATCTACTAAGACCTACGTCTTGGACCTCAAAATTCTGAAGCACCTTAAGTATACCTATGTTTACCTGTGTTTTATGCTTATAATCTATGCCCACCTAAATGAACACTTGTTTTCCTAAAATCATTGATTACCCATTAAGGTGTGGACCTTGCAAATAATTTAATGGGTCATGATTTGGGGATGGTCCCATTTTGATCGCATCGATAAAGCTAGTATCAGATATGGGAGATAAAGTGTGTTCTACTGTAAATTACTCTGTCTAAAAATGAACACAGAAAAAAGTACTCAAAATATAGTGTTGCTCCAAATGTACTCAAATACAGTAAGCAGAATAGTTGTGAATTTGTAATTTTGTTATTTTTCCACCTCTGGAGTGCTTTATCTTAATCCAGGCTATTATCTTATAATCACATCTCTGAGTGTATATGAAATAATAGAGTCCAAGTGCACATACAGACTTACTTAATTTAATAAATAATGTCTCACTAACTTGTGTATTTTTTAAATGAATGGCTAGGTTCTGGTCTGAAGTATTTCTCAAAGCATCTTGTTATGATAGGCCTCCTTGTTGATTGTGATTCATTTGACTTGTTCAATAAATCATTAAAAAGATTTCCTGTATTTCGGTATTTAATTTCAATTGTACATTGTATTAGTGATTCAATTTAACAATAGCAGATGGATATTTAAAGTATATTTAGTTTTTATATTGAATTGATTTTTTTTTTCTATCTATTAAAAAAAATTTTTTTTTAAATAAATTCAAAACAACTTGAACACTGAAATTTACTTAAATTTACAAGTTAAACACAATTACCGAACACTAACATTTACTCAATTATTGTGTGTGTAAAAATGTTGCAATAATACCTGTAGAGTGTATAGGAGATGTTTACTCCAAGTCATTGCTGCTAATGGAGGTGCCACAAGTTATTGATTGAAGGAGTTTATATGTATGCACACAGAGATATCTGAGCTTTGATAGATTAAGTTTTTTTAAATAAATGTTTACTTGCACATCTTCATTAAGATTTGAGGTTTATAAGGATTTTATAAAATTATTCTTCTATAATATGACCACTCCCTGTAGGATTCATAAACTTTCACTTCCTTCTCATAATATGTGTAGATGCTCTTGCAATGCAAGCACTGCTCTACCACTAAAGTCATCATGCATGTGACAACTATACAACCTCCAAATTCATTGTTTAAATCATGTTGTCTCTTTAACTGAGGGATTTTGCTGCCAGGAGGGGGTGGATGGGTTCATTGGGTTCATCTAGCTGTCTGAAGCATCGCCCTGAAAAAAGACCCTGGATTTGACGCCTCCTCTTCTTTCCCTGGATCTTTTGGTAAAGGTGTTACATGTTAGGGAAATAGCTGATGAAAGGATGGGAGTTTGGAATGGAAATGGTAGCAAACGTCGCGCTTGACCTTTAATCGGGACACAGAAACTCGATCAGCTGATGACTCCCGCTGTGTAGCTGCCATTTTCGGGTCATTTGAGGTATCTTTCTAACTTGTCACTATAACCGCTACAACTACAAACCGGCTGTTTGTATGAATAAGCTCACGTTATTCGTGAATTATCTGGCAAGGGATGGGGAATTGCTTTGTCGTGTACTGTACTGTGGTGGAATCTAAATCATAATGGCTGATACATGTTCTAAAGGGATGGAAAGAGGCAGAGGTAGGATTACATCAGATTCTTTGCCGAGAGCCGCATATCCTCAGCAGTATGTTCAGATGGGCTCGCAGCAGCAGGGCATCGACATCCAGGAGTTAGCCTCCAAACGCGTCGACATCCAGAAGAAACGCTTCTATTTGGACGTAAAACAAAGTGTACGCGGACGTTTCCTCAAAATTGCCGAGGTGTGGATCGGAAGAGGCCGTCATGATAACATCAGGAAGAGCAAACTAACACTGTCTATGTCAATGGCACCCGATTTGCGGTATTGCCTGGGGGACTTCATTGATTATTATGCTCGTATTGGACTGCGGGGGGGGCTACCGCAGCCGCGGCCAGAAGAGCAAAGCAACGGCCAGGGCCGCCCACATGACTCCCGCAGAAGACAGCAGGAGCACCACGCTGCATCAGTGTCCCCCACCGGCTCTGCAGCATCCGAGGAACATGCCCATCGTGTTCTAAAGAGTGAATTTATTGAGAGAGACAATAGAAAGTACTATTTGGACCTCAAAGAGAACCAGAGAGGCAGGTTCCTCCGCATTAGACAGACTGTCAACAAAGGACATGGCACAATGGGCTACTATGGCCAGGGCATCGAGCAAACCATAGTCCTGCCCGCTCAAGGGCTCATCGAATTCAGAGACGCGCTTTCACAGCTGATCGAAGACTACGGCGATGAAGACAGTGACGACCGTGGAAGAGGCACCAAGAACCAAGACGAAAACCCCGAGCTTCCAGAGGCAGCATCCTTTCGGGTGGATAACAAGAGGTTTTACTTTGATGTCGGCTCTAACCGGTATGGTGTCTTTTTAAAAATTAGCGAAGTAAGGCAGCCATACAGAAACACAATTACGGTTCCCCTAAAAGCCTGGGCAAGATTTGGAGAAAATTTCATCAAGTATGAAGAGGAGATGCGACGGATTTTCTCCTGTCATAAAGAGAAGAGGACAGAGCCTCGCCAGGACAGTGAGGACCAGGAGGATTGACCACGGCTGTATGTGCTTTTACATGCATCTATTAGGGGTTCTAGTAGTAAAGGAAATGGCCAAACGCGACAATAGCCTAAACATTTCCCTTGATTAAATATATCCCTATAATACTGTACTGTAGTGTCCGAAATTAACTTTATGCCTCACCTGCCAAGGGCTGGTTAAACAAAAACCTGCTAAGAATATTTTTTTTACCGGCCCAAATAATTAATATACATTCTTTCTGAGAAATAGGCCTATGGTATCCTGCACGTTCTCAATGCCATTTCAGGTATTGTGTGTTTATTTAAAACTTCCTCACTCTGTTATACAATGGATAAAGTTTGTAATTCAACATGAAGTGCAACATAATTCTAATTACAAGGAGCCCCCCCCCCCACACACACACAGACTTAGCCGCCCCTGCTCCCGCTTCGTTTAGAGCCAATTTAACATGCAGCCTGTTTGATACGGAACCATTCTTTTGCTTTTATTTGATTGGTTAATGGTCATAGCGCGTGCACGATGTCCAGCAGGGACAAAGTTTGTTAAGGGGCAAAGACCAAAGACTGTATGTAACAGATTCGTTCAAAAGTTAAATACTGGAAAGGTTTCATGACGAAGACATTTTACCGGCATTTGGTGCTTGACGGGTGGTAATTTCGGAGCTGTCTGTACAGCTATTGTGAACAAGCACTTTCCCAGTTTTTGATCATGGTTAGCCTTTTCCTATTTCATTCAGCCTATCAATGCAACTACTAGCATCAGCTTTGCATTGGGCGATACTTTGCACAATGAAATTACCTTTGAAAATCTCTACTACACAAGAAATTATGAAAAATGCTTTGGATTTATTTGAGGCATTAGCCATAACAATAGGCTACTGTGTAAATAGTTAGTGACAGGAAAAAAAATATTTTCTCACCATCTAATCACTATCCAGGTATGATAGAGGAGAGAAAACAGTTAGGACAGGTGTCAGACAAGGTATAGATCAAATTATTCATAGGGATAAGTGTGTTACTGTAACCACATTTACATATGTGGTTATTACCGCCTAACATTTAACACACTTCCATTGCTAAAGGAAAGGTATTTTACATGTGATCTGCTGAGCACAAAAGAGATGTTCATCTAATCTTTAGTATGGCCTTATCAACAGCTGCTCTTAAAGACCCAGAAACACTTCAAACTGAATGTTGTGATGCCTTTGAAAACCTTGTGGATACTTGAAACTTTGAGATCTACTCTTTATAGCAACAGCCCCTTAGACCCTTTGAAGTGAAACATCAAAATGACCATGATAACTTTAGTGAGGTCGTTCCTAGTGCCATAACACAAATTAGACAAATTTCTCGCAAATGCACTACTTAATGTGTAGGAATATTGCTTGTTTGATTAATCTAAAGAGATCTTTTTGAGAGCATTCCATATTATAGTTTTGTGTTTTAAATCTGTGGTGCTATGGAAGTGCATGTCTCAAATACATTGATTACACATTTTCTATTGCTGTAATATGAATTCATTGAAACCCAATGGAGGGTTTCTTAACATACAGAACACAAAAAATGTTCCCTCAAGCCATAGAATTTGCGCTTGTCACGGGTCCCTTTGATGTCTTTAAAAATGGCAGGGGGTATTATGCCACAACCAGATGAGCCAAGATAGAAATAAATGCCTAACCTCAAATTAGCGACTAAATGTCTACTTATTACCTTTACATGTATGACCACATCGATGATCATTGGTAGGTTTGATATATATTGATAAATGGTAGCATAGAAAGGGCTTAGCATCTTGCTTAAACAGGGCTTTAAATGTTATTTGTACTAGTTACCAATGTGCTCTATTCATGCAGAATCTCGTATTTTACCTTTCCCTTGTATCTATTGACAAGGAGGTTATGAAGGTATCTGAATGTGTCTGTGTCTTAACTGGGTGCTCTTTTTGGCTGTGAGTCCCTTGCATTATTACCCCCTTTTTTGCAAGAGTTCATAAAGAAATGTTTCTCCATTAGAACCTGAATGGCAATATGTTGTACATTGAGCTCTGTGTATATTTGCCCTGCATGAAAGAACAGTCAAAATCTTGCCCGTTACACTAATGACAAAGGCCCTGATTCAGACCTGGATTTAAGTGCTGCACAATGGTACACTCCACTGAGTCCAGCGCTGGAATTACTGTAGTGATACAAGACCTGCTGCAAGATGAAACCTTGAGGTGATGAATATGTAAATTAATGTGTGTTCATTTTCATATTATGACATGCAGATTCTGACCATAACTTAAGTTGATTTGTAAACTTGTAAACATACACACCCAAAACTCTGCAATATGTCTAGCATTCCCATTTTCTTTTAATATAAAACAAGAAATCTGCATACTAATGAAGTCTGTAACTGTCCAGTTACAAACATTTGAGGGAATTTGACTGTGCATGCTTTGGTTGATCTATGAATAATTGAAATGTCATTTAGTGTAATTTGACAGCTCTCCACAACTAAGTTGTCTAGATTTGTCCTTCCATTTATGTTCTAAGGGATAATTAAGGGAGACAGGACTCTTAGGGCTTATTGAGAATGCCACGACATTGTTGGAAGGTGCTGATGCCCAGTGCATCTAGCATGTCAACATGGATAGAACCTCAATCGTTGAGCTGCAGCTGATTTGTAGGGCCAGATTGCACAGCAGACATCCCTCTCAGAGTTATTTCAGTTAAAATGCACCTTCTCCATTCTGAAGACAGGCTTTTCAAAGGGTGTCTAAGGATGTTGTGGGAATGTCTCAGGCCTCAATCTCCCATTGTCTGGTGCATTTCTTAATGGAAATGAATAGATGCACCACAAATGCACCATATATATTGGCCAGACACTTGCTCGTAAAATTGTACGACAAAGGACAGATTCCATCACATTGCTTTCCAAAAAATATTTGGAATGTACAAAGCTGTACAAATGTGACCATCATGGCACCAAGAGTGCATGAACAGATTTATAGGAACAGGAAAAGACAACTTGCCATTAACATTTAATTGGTATGTCATACAGACTTTGACATAACATAAGTGTTTGCATGAAGTTTCAATGCAGTGAGTAATACACCTGGAGAGTGGATTGTTGGTAGAGTAGCAAAAAATGTTTTTTTCATTAAAGAATTCATCTTTTGCTATAAAACATATTTTTCATACAAAAATAATTTCTTAAAGGCAAAAATTCAGAATAGCCTGAATCATTTCAGATTGTGTAAGTAAATGTTATGTTTTAATCCAGTTAATGTCCCAAGGCCAAGTTGTAACACTTGTCCTAACCAAAACAATATTTCAAGACAATGCCTCAGAAGAAAACCATAAAAAGAAGAAAAGTCCACGGCCCAATTTTCTACCATACCAATTGGAAGGACAAAGAAGCCAAGGTTTTAAATACTTGTGTGCAAGGAAAGGCATGGGCAAATCCTCACTGAACACATTGAATAGCCCAAGTCTGAATATTAACAGCTCAAACATGCAGATCTCAATCCACGTAAGACCCTCATAACTTTTTGCTATCTGAATCGGGCCGTAAGTCTTCATGTAAATTGATGGTATACTGTAGTTTTCAAATGGCCGCTGGCAACAGTCAGCTCACCAGGGATGGTATATAATGAAAAAAAAGGATTGGTCTATGGTGAAAAAAGCTAGCAAATCGTATCTGTAAAGAAAAATAATAAGTGTTAAAAGATTTTTAATGGTGGCAGTCAAGTCTTGTAATGTCTGTAGAAAAGAGGTGCATGAAAAGCACAGAGTACTTGGGTTTTGTGTATACTTTGTAGTATCTGGTGTATGGCATAGACTTTCAGTGATTAAGTGAGTCAATTAATTTCAGTACCAATGGCAAAAGTTATACAAAGCAGTGTGGGATGAATAATTCAAAGCACAATATCCTACAACATTTATGTGGAATCATATTTATCTATTCATATTTGTTTTCAATTGGTGCATATTAGAAGCCAGTCAATCAATTATTTACATCACCTTTGTAGGGCCAGTGAATTTGGCATTAGATTCAGGCTTTAAGGATGATCACAGTTCCTTCAAATCAAAATGATAAAATTTTGCCTCAGCCAAAATATAACTAGAATAAAGACAAAGTATTTGCACAATTCAATTCTAAAAAGGTGAATCAGTGATCTTTCTTTTAAAATCCAAGCATCTCTCCAAAAAGCACTTTAAATGCACATAATAATGCATAAACCTGAACTTTCGTTCTGCAGCTTATTGGTCAACTGACATGAAGGGTCCATTTAATCCATACTTTTGGACGTGTATTTAAATTTAAATCTTTACACTATAGGCATCCCTATTACTTATTATAAACTGAGAGGCAGTTAAAGATAAAATGACCCAGATCATGTCCTTTGTGTTAATAGTGTTCATCTCAGTGTTGTTTCATTTGAACCACTATGACCCCCTTTCCAATGAGGTCATGGTCTTCAGTGGTATGACTGGCATGCCTTCGTAGCATCTACTTGGATTATTATTACTTATTATTTTGTAAGTAGGGCATTTCCTGTATACACTGGGGCCCTTTATACCCAGCATTAACATGCATTAAAATGCAGAAATCCAATTGCTATTTCCCTAGCCAAAGGCAGATTGTGACACACGTCATTTCCTATCATAATATTTGTGTCCTTAAAATTTGACATTAAATACCTTGCCTCGCTTGTTCCCCATCCACCAGTACCCTGACAATCCATTTTTGACCAGTAAGTTACAATCCAAGTTGTCTGTGTGTTTTGCATGTGCCTCCTGGTTTGATCTGTGTGCAAAAATTTGTTTCATTTTATGTGGCTCCTATATGTGGATAGGAGACACATTTCATATAGGCTTGTTAATGTGCCCAAATGTGTCTCTGATCACTTCAGGAGGTGGTTTGGATGATTGGATCTTCAACTCATCTTGAATACAATTACAACTGGATTTTATGTGTTTTTGTGGCATCCAATAACAATCCGATCACCCAGGACGCATGTTAAGGTTAGGTGTAAAGGGGGTGTTAGTTCTACAAACAGGTCACATTAAATGATCATCGTCAAATGTAGTGAGACAACGCAGTCTCACAAAAATTTGTGAAATGAGCACAAACCCTGAACCGCAAATGTTGTGTACAAGAATAATGTGAAGACTAGAAAAGACTTCTTTAGAAAAACTTTTCTGAAGAAAATTTGCGTGCTTGCTTGCTTGAGAGACAGAGAGAGAAGAGAGAGAGAGACAGAGAGAGAGAAGAGAGAGAGACAAAAGAGACAGAAAGACAGAAGAGAGAGAGAGACAGAGAGACAGTAGAGGGAGAAAGAGACAGAGAGAGACAGAGAGAGAAAGAGAGAGAGACAGATAGAGAAAGATAGAGAGAGAAAGACAGAGAAAGAGCCAGTTTCTGATTTATAGTCTGATTTGTGTTATGCCATGCCCATTTGTTGCATTTGTAGCACCCCCTAGTGGTCGATTTGAATAAAACTTTCAGGATATGTTTCAGGTACTTATCTGGACAAGTTTTGTGATGATTGGCACTTGGCTTGTTGACTTTGGTCTATTTATGTGCTGAGCCACGCCCTTTTGAAGTTCATTGGTCAATATCTTGAAAAGTAAATAAGATATATCAACAAGCTTTATGCAAGTTTTGATAAAAATCTTGAAAAAAAATCAAAATGGCGGAAAATCTAGTGAGGCGGACTTTAGTGGTTCATGAGGCTTTTTTGTAGAGCACCTTGAGCTGGACTTGTGTGTCAAATTTCAAGTCAATCGGCGTCATGGTGTGAGGGGCGTGGTCTTTCCAAAATGGGCCATAATTACAGCACCACTATCTGGCCGATTGGGCTCATGTTTCTTGGGAAGCATTTGCACATCATTTCCAGTTATTGGGCCAGGTTTCATGGTTTTAGCTCATTCCAGCTCACGGCAATTTGAGCCAAGGCATAAGAAAAAGCTTTTTGTAATGCATTCCTATGGGGCCAAAAAATTGCACATAAAATTCAATTGCAGAAAAACTAAGTGTAATCAAACATTCAAATATAACTTCTCTATTCCAGACTATGCTGAAGTTTGAAATGCGTTGATAGCTTAAATGGTGTGAAAGTAGTTGAGTGTTGAAGTTTTGGGCGGAAGAATAATAATAAAGAAGTAAGAGAACATAAGTGTTGCTTACTGAAGCAAGCACACTAATTACATTCTTCCACCATGAAAGGATTATGTGACAATAGCATGAAACAGCATTTTCACATGCTTATCATGCGTAAAGGTTAACTAACAGTTCACTTTATACAACTTAAACAATTTCGTTCAAGGGTAGGGATAAGGTTACGGTTAGGTTTAGGCAACAAAAACTTTGGTTAAGTTTAGGCAACTAAAACAATTTGGTTAAGATTAGGGTAACGTTTTAGACATAGTTAAATGAGAAATAAACTTGGAATAGAATGAAAATGTTGGGAATTGAACCCGGGTTGTAGGAGTTGAAAGTGGGAGACAAACAGACAGCCTGGACAGTAACTTACGTAGGAGTTGAATATATATGCTCATCCACCACGCTCTTACTTTCCACCACACTATTGTGTCAAACTACTACTATCAAATTACTTCCTGTGTCCTCCACGCAATCCTTTTGTGGTGGGGAAACATATTTCTCTCACTTTTTGTATGTGGAGCACATTATTTGTATTTTAAGACATCATTCTCACTCTTAAATATTAATGGTGCCATTCATGTTACTGCAGCAAGGTTTCTAACTTCCTTGTGGAGAGAGTCTCATCCCAGTCCCAAAAATATATTTATGAGTTGCAACAATCTCCTCAGCTCCATCACTTCATTTTCACATAATGTTTTTAGAATCAAAATAATGTAGTTGATAGATAACGCATAAAAGCTCCTTTATTGTTTCAATGTTCATCATTTTCAGTGCAATATGCCATATTTTCATAGAACTTGAATTCAGCCCAAAAAAATTATAATGAAAGGTGTTACTGAAAAAGTCATCTCAAACTACTTTTTTCCCTTATGACCATTGGGGGTTAGGGTTTCTAGTGACCCTATTATCAAATAATCACTTTATTAATGTGCAAATTCTCTCCCTTTAATCTTCTTCCAAAATATATTTAAAGATTGCTAATCAAAAAAATATTGTAAAATGTTAACATAAAATGTAAAGAAAATATTATGAAGTATTATTAATATTTATTTTGTATTGTCAAGTATGGTGTAAATGCTTTGTTCATTATTCATAGTAATATTAGTTACTTATTTGCATAATAGGTTACTTATTACTTATTTGCATAATAAAAGAAGTAATATATATATAAATTATATATATATATATTATATTGTTTACTAAATAAAAGCAAATACATATGAATATATGTCTATATATAATTACATGTATTACTTTAATATGCAAATAAGTGACTATTTATGTATAATGTATATAGTTACTTATATATAGTTATTTATTTGTAACTATATATACTTATTTGTTCATATGTATTTGCTTTTAAATCTCTTAAGCCCTGTGACATATGAGAAGATGCATGATAAGTGACATATTTGGTGATTTTAAATGAGGTTGGACAGTCTGCAAAGAGCATTAGAGGTCATTAAAGAGGGCTATGTTGGTCTTTTATGAACAACTTGAATGAAACTGATATGGACTGTTATCATAGATCTAATGTTTCCAACCCTTAAGCCTTAAAGCATCTTTACAATTTGATTGTATTTTTTTCCAATTTGAATTTTGATTAATGTGCTTTCTTTTGTAAAATATGAAATTAAATTATAAATTATAAATTATAAAAAAAGTATAAATTATAAAAAAAGGCCCCTTGTAAAACCAACATAGAAATAGTTCCTACAGAGAAATGATTGTTGCTATAAATTTCCACTCAGCAAAATGTGAATCAAACAATCATGTCTAGGAAATTATTAATTTCAAATGAGAATTAGTATATAAAGTCTAAAAAGCACTGCTAACCTCCTAACTTCAATAACATTCAAAGGAAAGAAATAGGATTCACTTTGACAAAGTTTAAATACATATGTTGCTAATTTATAGTTGTGAAGGTAGTGTGATGTGAATGTATGGGTATTGAAGAAGATTTTGTTTGTTTGTTTGTTTGTTTTGTTTTGCCTTGTGTTTAACATGGAATTTTTGCAGTGGGAATTTTAGAGATATACATGTTAGGGAATGATTTAAAAATGAAATGACAAAGTGAAAATGTGTATATTAAAATAAATGTAATGTAATAAATTGGTGTGTCCTATTGACGTGTAGAATATTATAAGACTCAAAAACAAGGAAGCAATTGTTTTGTATTTTAGCACTTTCCTTAATGTGTGTACTGTATTACTTCATGTTCTACATGTAAGGTACTGTATGAATATTCATTACTTGCCTTGTAATGTCTGAAACATTACAATGTTTGGAAATCATAACCGAGAAGACAACGTTTTTAGAGTTTATGCATGCTAACAGTTGGGTCCCAATATAATAGGAGAACTATCTGAAAAAATGGTGCTATATCATGATATATAAAGGTGCTTCTATGGACCCCAGCTGAATGCATGCAAATAGGAAATATCAAGAGTAGGAAAAAAAAATGAAAATTGATGCTGCTGAAGTTCTGAAATAGCTGCGTTCCAGAGATGACGGAAAGTCGGAAATTCCATTTCCCCACTAGGAAGAATTCAATGGAAGGGCCCTTCAAGTTGGAATTCCAAATAGGAAGCTCAGACAAGTTTTTGAGATTTAGTTATCTGACATCAAGTCAACATGATGGCATACACTGTAAACGATACACAGCATTACTACAATGCTTATAATCCTCAAAATACACAATTAGATGTTCCTTGGGGAGCAGTATTTTATGTTGGTTAAAGACAATCTTACAAGAATCCATGTTTCTCCCCTGTTCTTTCTCAGCTGGACCAGTGGAAGATGACTACAACCTACTAGCTGTGAATTTCCAACTTTCGGCTTTAAATGGAGTGCAGCATAGGTCGTAGTGGCTAGATCACAACTGATAAAGTGTAACTGTAAATATTGTCATTCCCAGCCTCCACACCAATCAAGACACACTGCACAACAATGCATGCCACCAGTTTGTGGTTTGTACTGTCACTAGAGACAGGAAAGGAACTTGATGATTGATTACCCCTAACGTTGGAACTTTGGAAAGTCAGTCACAAGGTAATAGTGATCGAGTGAAATCAGTCATGCCTATTTACAGTTACGCTGCCTTTGTGAGAAAGGTACAAAAGATAGACAATCTAATGAAATAATTTTGTACTGTTAATTCTTAAGATGTTTATGTCTTTAATTTTTTTTTCATGTTGCAGAGGAAGAGGAAGGCAAAAATCAGTGTAGTGTTTGAAAGGTTAAAATTGAGTTTGGAAAACTTTCTGCTGATTGTCATTGGAACAGATGTAATGACTTTAGGGTTGGAAAATGAAAATATGTATGTTTATTGTTGTATTAATCATCATTCTCTTTATTTTGTTGTTCATTAAAAGTTTTACAGGATTAACAATGAATAAGTTGTTCTTCCCTTTTAAAACTATGCAGTAACTACAGCACTATATCTGTGGCTTGTTTACAGGCAGTGACTAGTCACCCAGTGTATTATTACAGATGTGTGAAAAGGGATGTGCAGTGTGAAAGAGTGCTTCCACTTGCTCAAAAATTTACAACATATGTCATCTATTTCATGAGACAATTTCAAAGGTTGTGATGAGAAGTATTACTGTTTGTTGTAATAAATCACAAGAGATTTAATACCAAACAGTCCCAAGCGTAAAGTTGAACTCAAAGAGACAATCTTTTTCTTTTCATTCCTTCAAGCATTTCCTTTTGACAGATCTTTCTAAGGTCATTGTCCATTGTATAGGAGCTTAACTATACACAGATTACGAGCGACAAAAAGCTAAGTAAGTCATTTTCAATGGGAGCCAGAGACGGAGCTACATACATGACACATTGCGTGGTGTGACAGGCATGTGAATGGTGGCCCTGTGAGGACATCTCAGACTCTGCTGAACATCCATCAGTCTCAGCTGTTGTCAGCACGCTAATGTTAGCATATTTTAGGACTATAGTTATGCTGGATGAGTTCCTAAGGTATAGGGAGCAAAGGTAGCGTTAGCATAATTCTAGCAAAGCTAACGGCAAAGTATAGGTGAGATTGATGGATGCTCAGCTGAGACTGACAAAGTACAGCTGAGACTGATGGATGTTGAGCTGACTTTCCTAAATTCCTTCTCATGTCCATATAGGTATATATATTAAGGAGAACTTGCTGAGTGCCACACACCTTGGATTGGGGCAACATACACTCCCTATCTAACTTGACTGAGGTTGAACAAATCTGAATGGGAAAATGGGTGGAAAATCTTTGACAGACAGTTCCTACTATGCAAATGGCAAATGCAACATAACCCTTTGAGGTCTATACATCAGGGACTGAACATTTCACAACATCACAACACAAAAAGGCAATCTCCAGGTACCCATAACACATAAATAGGCCTAAATTCGATACATTACATTACATTACAGTCATTTAGCAGACGCTTTTATCCAAAGCGACGTACAATAAGTGCATTCAACATAGGTCGGTAAGAGAACTACTAGTCACCAGAAATCATCAGTGCATTTCCTTACTAAACAAGCATTTAAGAGCATAACCAGTGCTAAGGTATAAGTGCAGTAACATTAGCTACCTACTTTTAAGTAAACAAGTGAGACAAATAAGTAAATCAAATAAACAAGAGCTAAGACAAAATAAGTAAATCTAATAAACAAGACCTAAGACACAAGATAAGTAAGTCAGATAAACAAGCGCTAATAAACAAGAGCACAGGAACACTAAGAGGAAGGATCAGGATAGTGTTTCCTGAAGAGGTGGGTTTTCAGCCTGCGGCGGAAGATGGGCAGCGACTCTGCTGTCCTGACATCAGTAGGGAGGTCATTCCACCACTGTGGGGCCAGGACAGAGAAAAGCCGTGACCGCGTAGATCGACCGCAGGGGCCTCTGAGCGACGGGGCAACCAGTCGCCTCGAGGCAGCA
>CABFOQ010048976.1:0-21083 GCA_900660455.1 Gephyroberyx darwinii | reverse complement strand
TTTTAACAACCCCCCCCCCCCCCCCCCCCCCCCCACACACACACACACACACACACACACACACACACACACACACACACACACACATAAGTTCCTCTTTTCTTGTCTTTGGTTCTTGAACCTGTATAGTTAATTAGTCCCTTCCTTTCCAGCATCACCAAGTGTCTTTGGTGGGACACTTGGCCACTTTAAGGTTACATACCTGCTTGTCTACCTCACTCTGTAAATATCTCTATTATTACTCTTATTGTATTTCAATTTGCACCTTATTACTTTGCACCTTATACTGTTTGATACTTAGTTATTTACTTATTTACTTTATTTACTTATTTACTTATTGTTTTACTGTATTATTACCTTTTTTCACTTATTTGACTTATTTTTAACTACTGTGTAAAGTTGAGTTGACCCGGAGGACAAGAATTTCACTACTGGTAATAATGTTTGCGTTGTTATCTAGTATGTGACAATAAACTTGAAACTTGCCTGACCTCACAAATGCTCTTTTGGCTGAATGGGCACAAACTCCCACAGACACACTCCAAAAGCTTGTAGAAAGCCTTCCCAGAAGACTGGTGGCTGTTATAACCGCAAAGGGGGGTCCAACTCCATATTAATGCCCATGGTTTTAGAATGGGATGTCCAGCAAGCTCATATAAGTGTGATGGTCAGGTGTCCACTGACTTTTGGCCATATAGTGTACCTTTGTCCTTTGTCAAATTAATGTTGGAATGAACAAAAAGATTACATAATGCAAGATAAATACACAATATCTCCTGGCTCCCTTGCTCTACCGAGCACCATGATGTCCTCCTTTAGTGGTATGCCTCCTCCATAACCTCCTTGGGCAGGACTGGCCATTGCACTTCTCTCCAAGTGTGTGGGTCCCTGTAATTTCCTCACACACCATGGCATGTGTGGCATTGCTGCAGATAGAGGCACAAGCATAAAAAACAGCCCTGGTTATATTATGTTTTTGAAAGCTAGTTAACGGGCTTGCTAGCCAACTGCTAATGAGTTGGTGCTATGGCGCTAGCTAGCAATAACCAAGGGCTTCCCAAAGAGTTGCGTGAGCGCTTCCAGGTGGAGCAATTGGAAATCTTTCTGCTTCTCCTGACATAGCGTGAATGCAGCAGCAAAAAGTTCACACCCATTCTCTGGGCACGTCAAAAAGCATTCTGGGAAATGTGGGTAATCACTAACTGAAGTAGAAGTAGACAAGGTAAGTTAAAGGAAAGTACAAAAGTTAATCACAAAATTCCTGGAATGCATTGAACATCACAGATTGATGATCTATAACGGGCAAGATGTTCTCAGCCTAGGTCACAAATTGGGACTGCAACAGTGAAGAGCGTCCCCACCAATTGATGAGACATTCATCATTTTTTCCCAAATGACATTCTGGTGTTAGGTATGGTCATTGGTGGGATGTCTTCATACACATTGGAAGTGACAAATTGAAATTTAAGACTGAAATACAAAACTTTCTCCTAAAGAGCAGCGACAAGCACTCTGTTGAAAGAAAGATGGAGTCAACAGCAATTGGCTGAAACTGCTGTTAAAAGTTACCTGATTTTTGTGTAATGAAGTATTTCAAAAATTCAAATTATCTCCTTTTGCCACATGGTGAGCTTAAAATTATAAAGTTCTATCTGGGTAGAGTGCAGTTCTGACATATTGAGCATCAAAGTGTTGATGACCCAGATGGAAAAACTGTTATGTGGTGTTATAGCACTGAAAACTCATTGGTGAAACCAGCTGAGCATTTAGGAGGCCTATAGACTAAAATGCACAATATCTGAAAATTACCTTGTATAAGGTAAGCCGACATTTCAAAATAAGTAAAAGTCCCCAGAGTAATGCATGAGCATTTAAAGCTTCATAAAACACTGCTAAGACGCCGTCACGGCCCATTAGTCTAGGCTGGTTGAGGTAGAGGGAGTAACCTGGGGGAGGAGCTTCTACAAGAGGTACAGTATCATCCTGACATTTAAGAAGAACCATCATTACAGTAGATTTACGTGGAGGCACTAGGTGTTCTAGTTCTAATTAAAACAGAAATGTGGTAGAAAACGGAATTATCTATTAAATACTTTACCTGAGAAAGTGGAAGGGAAGAGCTATTTCCTACTGAGTATTATGTCACAAAGTACACAGGAGAGAGAACATATTGTCCGACAGTAGCTGGGAACCAGTGTTATTGGGATGAAGGCTGTCTTGTTTCATTAGAGAATGAACTGAAATTGTCCACAAATGGGAGTCCAGTGGCAGAGCAGTGCCAATTTAACCAATCATGGAAAGACGACAGCCGCTACCAGTGCTCCATTCCCTTTCGGTGTGTGGGGAGGGGACCATAAATGACAATTTTGCAGACCGGTGTATTGATGAATTATTGGAGCTGATGAACAAATCAAGATCAGGGGGGAAACACACAAAATTTAGTTCATGCGATTCTTTTGTGTTATCCAAATTCAATGCTGTCACGTGTGTCATGCTAAGAATTGTTCAGTTCAGGGTGGAAACAGCATTTAGACCATGGGACAATAAAACTTTCCATTGAAACAAAATATTATTATAGTAATAATAATAATAATAATAATAATAATAATTATCATCATCATCATCATCATCATCATCATCATCATCATCATGGACCTGTGTGGAATTGATTGGAATAGTATTGATCAATTCCACAATAAATATGTAACCTCACTGACTGGACGAGATCCCATTTTTAATAAATGGACAAAACTGACCCCATATATTAGCAAACCAATGTATCATACTAATCCTAAATGGCACCCTCCACAAAAATAATAATCAATATCAGACTCCTCTCTTTGCTCCTCCTCTGCAACATCATCACCTGTGCCTTCTTTTTTCAGGAATGCAGTTGTCTAATAAAACCTTATGATCTTAGCCCTTCCTGCTTTTTGATTGGGAGTGAGGATACATATTGATACATTATGATAGGGGGATAATTCACCCCAAACAATATTATATCTATAGGTTGATACCCCATATTGGGATGTGTTCAATCAAATTGTGAAATATATATGCATCTATCTATCTGTCTGTGTATCAGTCTGCCTTTGTCTGTCATTTTTTTATTCATTCATCCGTTCGTTCAATCATTCACTTAGCTCACAGGCTTCATCCTGAGATTTCGAATGAACTCCAACTGAATTTAACCATGTGTAGAACAAAACCGCTCAAAGAACTACAGCTGTTGTTTTTCTAGTTTGCTGAGAGACATAGCTTTTACATATTGGCATTCCTCGAGTTAAGCCTTGTGTAACTCCCAGCACAATGAGGCAGTGTGTTTTTTGGCTGGTTAAAGATCATTATGCAGATCAGGGTCTGGCAGAAAACCTCCAAACCTAATTTCCTTGGCAGAGAAAGGGAACATGATGGAACTTAACTCTGCAGGTTGTTCCGTTTTACTCTCAGTTTGACCCCACTCCTCAATTAGCTCTGTGGAGTAGGCCGGCCATTATTCGATCATCTTGTTTGTGTGCTAGGCGTGAGTACAGTGTGTGGTGATGATGGCAAACTGACACGTATATAAAAGCTGTATTGTAATTAACCATACACAGCTCCCACAAACTGTTGGGCAACTGGGCTTCTTGTAAATTGATTAAATTAAATTAATTTAAGGCGGATCTAATACTATCTAATACCTAAAATTAAAAGCAAATAATAAAAACACAGAGGAAAAATGCATGCAATGCAAATATTGTCAATAGCATCAACACAAACACACACTGATTTGGTTGTGTAAATCCAGGCTAAAAGCAGATACATATCCATTTTTTATTTTTTTTATATCATGGTTGATAGGTGAATTTATAGACTAAAACATGATAATTACATTTAATGGTTAATATGCTGTGTATGTTTTTATCATTGTATATTAACTCATTCATATTAACTTTGCATCATTTATATTCATTATATATATTTTGAGCATTCATAAATGGTTCAACTATGTACACTGTATGTAGGTTAACTCTTATAAAGGACCGTCAGGGTCCACAGGCTCTAGGAGATACTGAAGGAAGAAACATATGGTATTAGGACTGGAAGGGTCGCAGGGCTGTGTGGAGAAATCCACGAGTAGGGGTCCCCGAGACATATATGGAGAAGATATGCCAGCCAGGGATGAAGTCATGTCTTTGAAATGTATACATTGACCCTATATAAGATCCTGCTGTTCCATTGTTAGACAGACTCATGCTTTGCCTTGTTTGGTGATGTTTGTCTCTGTCCACACGTGTGTATTAAACTGCTTGAACCAAGATCAACTTGGGGCCTACTTTCATTTCACCTAGTTTGACTACAAAGGAAGAGAATCCCAACTTTCAATGGTCAATACACAGGTAGAGATGTTTCCTTTATGATTATAAATAGAGATCTTGGGCTTGCATGGGCTGACTGAGTAGGACCAGTAGGACCTCTAGTGGAAGACTGTCCACACTGCTTCAGAATAAAAGAGTAAAATGGGGGATACCCTCTTGTTCATATGTCATCAGCAAATTTATCTCAATTGGTTAAATGAAAGCAGCTGTACAGTCTACGGCCTAGTTGTCATTGGGACTGTTAAACTGTAGGGTTTTCCACACTCAGCATTCTGCAACTGTTTATTTGCAAAAAACAACCACTTTAATTGTTTCACAATGGTTAAAGAAATACTGCAGCCAAAACCTACAAATTATGCACTTCACGGTCTTCATTTGCATTTTAGAAAGTGTATAGTTGATGATTAATTCACCTCGGCATTCAGTCTTACAGTTTTACAGTCATTTTACATTTGTCTTGCCCCAAGTCAAACACTGATATACTACCAAACTACTGGAGTGAAACGTATAGTAACGTTGTAGGGAAACTGGGCATGAATTTGTATAGCAGGTAAAAGCATACATCATTTTGTAATGCAAATAATATTTGCCAGGGGTGGAAAAAGTAACAGTAAAATAGCCTACTGAAATAGCTGTTACATTGCTGGAATTTTACTTAAGTAGAAATCAATTTACTGAAATGTACTAAAATCAAGTTAAAATGTAAAATGTAACTCATTTAAACTATACTAAGAGTCAAAGTTACTGAGGTACTAAAATAAGATTTCAAAATTCATATGATTATTTGAATAGGGATGAAAACCCCCCACTAAATGCCCATCACCATTATTCAACAATGTTACTCCACTGATGTAGCTTTCGATAAAAGTGTCTGCTAAATGATTGTAATGTACTGATATGTCCTTTGTTAGCTATCCAGCTAGCTAGCAAAGCTAACAAACTTGCTAGACAACAAGGTAAACACAAACCAGTAATACTGTTGCTGGATGGGTGGCTTTTTGGCTAATGTTGACTAAGCTAAAATCACAGATCAATTTGAGTATTGTTATGTTAAACTATGTATGTTAAACTTGGTTAAATTAACATTGCCTCCACATGGTTCCCAATTGGCCAGTTTCTGATGCAATACTTGGAAAACCAAATTTGTACTTTGAGCTGTACAATTTAGACATGGATAAAACTTAGTTAAAGGCCCTAGGGAAAAGGAATGTTTTTAGCCTGGTTAAAAGAGGTTAGGGTTGGGGCTCATCTCAGCTCAAGAGGCAGGGTGTTCCAGAGATTGGGAGCATAAAAACTAGGTAAACTCTATATAGTTAAAGCTAAAAGGCCAGCACCAGTGATCTGAGAGACCTTGGAGATTCATATATACTGTATTTAGCATGTCAGTGATGTATTGTGGTGACAGGCCATTTAGGGCTTTATAGACCAGCAGCAGAATCAATTCTAGTGCTCACTGGAAACCAGTGCAGCGATCTAAGAACATGTAATGTGCTCAGATTTTCTTGTCCCAATCAGAAGTGTAGCTGTAGCCGGCCTACTGTCTTCTTCGGAAGGCCGGAGTAAAGGGTTAGTCTAATCTGACTAGTAATAAAGGCAGAGTCTGACTGTAAGAGAAAACGTCCGAGAGATATTGTTAGAATGCTGTTCTAGTGATGTTGTTAATGTGACCATGGAATGGCAAGTTGGAATCCATGATCACACCAAGGTTTCTGACCTGATCCCTATTTTTCAAAGATAGGGAACCAAGTTATGCAGAGATTGTCTGTCTGCACCCTTGACCCCTAGAACAGGTATCTCTGTCTTATCAAGGTAAGTTTATTTATATAGCCCTTTATCACAAACAAGCCTCAAAGGACTTTACCAGGCATAACTAGGTCAAGCCTGTAGACAATCAGATTTATGACACAATCAGTTATCAGTTATCAACAAGTGACAATTATGATGGTTACACAATATGATCAGCACATGAAAACAGAGTAACAAGTTGAAGAGGACTGAAAGGATTTGACAGAGAGGAGGACATAGTGAGCCAGATCTGCCTAAGGTAGCCTAACCTGGCCAGCACCACCAACCTAAGGGGGGTGGGGGGTGGACCCTAACCCTAACCTTGGGCAGGTCAATTCAAAGAGGCATCCCCCCCACCAGGATGGGTGTGCAATAGATGACAGGACAGAATATAGTGCAGGACATATGATATAATATATCAGGTGATACAATCCTGCGTCTCATGTCAACTGGGGCTGGCACCACAATCCACTTTGGCCTGAGCCGGCATCAGCACTCCATATCCGTACCTCTTATTTTTGTTAAGCAGTAGGAAATTTGGAGTCATAAATCCATAAATTAATACAATACAATCAACCAGAGAGTTTACAGGACTCAAATCACCAGGGGACAATGAGACATAAAGATGGGTGTTGTCTGCATAATTATGGTACCGTACAATATGTTTCTGTATGACGAAACGAAGAGGGAGCATGTACAAGTTGAAGAAGAGGGGCCTCATAATCGACCCCTGTAGGACCCCACATTCAATGCCTTTTTTTTTTTGCCAGAGTTAATATTTCCAAGGGAGACAAAGAAAATGTTGCCTCTTAGATAGGACCTGAACCAGTTTAGAACTGGGCCAGATAAACAAACCTAGTTTTCAAGCCTGTGTATTAAACTGTTGTGATCAGCAGTATAAAAAGCAGCACCAGCCAGCAGAGCCTGTTCACAACAGTATTTATTCTAAGTTCATTAACTACCTTGACGAGCCGTTTCAGTGCTATGGTTTAGTATGAAAACCTAAAGTGAAGTACAATACTTCCCTAAAAATATACTCAAGTGAAATTGCTTTACTTTAAAAATACTCAAGTACACAAAACAAATATTAAAAAACGATTAAATTCTAGCAATAAGAGTACAATCCACCCTTACTGTTTGCCAGCCAGCACATAGTGAGTCATGCCAAATCATGCTCAGAGAACTGGCACCCTGCTGTGCTCCACTCCCTCTGTAAAATGTCAAAAGCCCAGGAGACACTATCTGACAAGGGCGTAGCTCACAAAATGATGGATGCCCCAGTGAAATTAAATCATATCAAGGCCGCCAACTTGGAGACAAAAGACAATAGTCTGCTTCAGGAACACGTTTGATACGTCATGTGTGCTTGATATGAATGTGAGTTGCATATTTTTTGTTTGGAGGGTGATAGGAAAACCAGACCTGTTTTCTGCATGGCATCCACTCCACTCTTGCATCTGTTTGGATGCCAGAGCTTTAGGCTAGAGTTGTTAACCCTCAAATATGTTGGAGATAGAGTGAGCGAGAGAGAGAGAGAGAGAGAGAGAGAGAGAGAGAGTGATAAGACATGTACATTTTTGCTTGCCTACAGTAAAAGTTTGAAGCAAGAGTTGAAGCAAGATTTTCATCTATCACAGCATGCATGTGTGCACATTTCCAAGTCTATCTAGTATGATTGACTTATAATAGACAACAGACCAGGACATCTTCACTAACTTAATAATGTTTAAAGTAATAATCTGTGATATTGTCCTATAAATAAACAGCTGTCATCGCCGGCGATATACACACTTTTGATAGAACACAGAAAGCTTTTCCATTTGCTGTGCTGAACTCACGGGGCACAGGAAATGATGGTGACACCACGGCAAGGACTGTTTAGCACCAATGATGGAGACAAAATAACAAAAACACCACAGCAATGAGCACTTAGCACCAAAGATGTTGCTTTGAAGATCACAGGATGAATACATGAATACACTCTGATTGTTCAGAGGTCCTAGAATGTGGAATTCAGTATTTGCAGACCAATTTCAAAACCAAAATGAAGACACAAAGCTGTCAACAAGTTGTGAAACTGTAAATGGGAATTAATTGTTAAAGGATATGAAGTCCAACTGTGTTTAGTAGCAGCAGATAAAATGCATATTGTGCTACTAACCCTGGTCTGTATTAATCTGAGTGGACATGCACAAAAAACACCTCTAATAACTGGATTTAAGACATTTGAATTAAGACCTTGCATTTAGGTGTGTGTGTGTGTGTGTGTGTGTGTGTATATGTGTGTGTGCACACTTGCATACACACCTACACATTGTGCTAAAAGATAGTACTGAAGCATGTGCAATAGTCACATCATAGCATAACATGAAAGGTAGCAAAATTACCAACAGTGGTCCAGGGTTGCCTTTCGCTCCTAGCAAATTCCTCTAATCTGTATCCCAATATGCTTTTCTCATAAAATAAGAAACAAAAGATACAACAGCTGGACACAACAGCCTAGAAACTCTGAAAAAGCTGGTATCCCAGGAGTAAACCAGGGAAAGCTGACGGAGGGGGGTTGAAATTCATCTCTCAAAAAGCAGCTAGGGACTGTCCTCCTCGTCCTGCCTCCCCTGAATCTCGATAAACACAAGCGTCTCCAAAAATATTCCTGAGGGAAATACTATAGCAGGCAAGGAGATGAGCATTTGATTCCATCAACCTCCTCTACCTTGGTAATACTAAACAGGATGAGGTAATACAGCGGTTCAAAGTAGCAAGAGAAAATATGACAGAAAAACGTCACTGGACATGGAGAGGGAGGAAGGATGGAGAGGGAAAAGGGAGGTCTTGAATTTTATTGTGTAGTTAGAAGGGCAAACTTTGAATTTGGCCATGATTATGAACTGCATGTAGCCTAAAAGTTAGAAAAGTGGGCTGAAATGTTGCCAATTTGAATCCCCAAAGTAAACAAGTAGCACTCTCTCCTCCCTGTGGTAGCCAGTAGAGCTGCTCAGTGGCCAGCAGTAGAAGACTGGGCAGTTCCCTGTACAACCGAATGAAAAGCAGGGTGTTGCTGGAAAACAGCACAAGTGCTCAGCATACAGTTCAGCAAATAACAAACAATAAATTGAAAGCAAAATAAACTGTATAAGGTTGTATGATTTATGCATTTCTTCAATTTCTAATCTAAATAAAGGATAATTTCATGTTTAAACAACATTAATAACAAAGAAACCCAATTAGTGATGCAGATTCATTTAATATTCCCATGTTGTAAATGAATTATGGACTTTCTGCCCCAAGGCTTGTTCATATTCATATCATGTTCATATCAGCATTGCACAGAAGTTGATGACATTATCGTCTCACGTAAAGTTCATTTCTAATGCATCTGTCAATTAATTACTGTATTTTACTTGTGCTGAAGAAATAAAAACCCAACTGTTTGGGTAGGCTGGAAGAGGTTGTCGCCGAGGGAGGAAAGCTGGTTAATGTGTGTGTGTGTTTGCAACAGTATGACTTGACCTGGGGCAAAAGGACAGGCAGAGTTAGTTGTGGGTAGCACAGTTGCATGGTTGAATACTATATATTTCAATATCTTTACACTGTCTGCCTCACTCACAGGCATAGGTACACAGAGAGCTGAGTGTGTGCGTGCGTGTATGTTTGTGTCTTTGTTAATATTCCTGAGGAGAGCTGGCACATCTCTGGCCCGGAGAAGTGTTAAATAATGAAGCGGGGTCTTTTATCATGCACAGTCCTCTTAGGGCTCACACTGTGTTCTTCTCTTCATTAACTCACACAAACAGCCATCGCTCAACAGCCAACAGCACCTCCCCTGTCTCAGGACATACAAGGTAAATGCGAAAAAATACAGAAAAGCAGCCAACTTAGTCCAAAGGCATAGTAACAGATTGTCCTTAGAAGCTTTGATGTACTGTTTAGTTATTAGAACTATACCAGGAATTTTGTGTGACTTGATGCTGAGGGTGGTGGACAATGCAGCCTGAAAGAAGGTGAGGTGTTCAACAATAAGCCTGAGATTTGTGCCGGAATGTATAAAATGTCTTAGGAATACTTTTAAAAGCTGTCTTAAAGTTTGACTTGGGAGTTAAGAAATTCCTATCAAAAAGTGAGACCTAAGTACTATGTATGACAGTTGTAAGACCAGTTTTAAGCAAAGACTAAGTGGCATTCTTAGGTACTGTAATTTATGGCGCACTCAGGTGGCGAAAATGAGAACTACACTGATGTCACCCCAAAATGGCCTCCTGCAGCCATGGAATTAGCCAATAGCAGGCCCCCGTAGCTCATTGCAAATTAATATACACCTGTTGCACACACTATAAATCCAACGACCCATTAAATACCTTACCTTGAGAATGAATACGACAAAATGCAAACTGAATTGGTCCCAAGAGGAGACAGCAGCTCTTGCAGAATTGATGCTTAAGCATGTAATAAATGAAGTAAGAACAAAATAAATGCCATGAATTCCTCCTCCCTTCAGCCATGCAGCGCACCAGAGCGTGTTAGGAAAAATGAGGGGTGTTGCAGGCAGGGATATTATGTTAGTTTCTATGGTTTTTGTTGTTACTTTTCTACTTATAAGAATGAAAATAATAATAATAAGGCCCAAGGCCCTTTTAGGGGAGAATAAGCCTCCTTAGAACCACCCATAATTCACATTCTGGGCCTAACCCTTTCTATCCTTAATATAGAGAGAAGAACTGCCTTATATGAATATATTAGGTGCTGTTAGGGTCTTGATAGTGGCATCTATGGCCCTACTGCTTGCTGACAGTGATGGGCCATCATCACTATTTATCACTACTTATTTTCATCTCCGCTGTGAGAGCATTATCTATGGGATGAGATTAGTGCCACCAGAAATTGAATTTGAATTATTTTTTTGAATTTGTCATGCTCAAAATGATTAATTGAATTTGAATTGCATAATTTGCATTTGTATTAGACAATTTGAAATTGGATATAATAGTTGGAAATTGAATTTGATTCTCATTGCATTTAACTGTCAACTTTTATTTCAGTCTAGTTTGGAGTAAAAATTCAACGCTCAATATGTTTTCAAATTCAGTTTGTACAATTCAAATTCACTTCTTACAATTCAAATTCAGTTCTCTGTGACAAACATCCGGGGACTTGGGGAGAAGTAAACGAGCACAAGTTAAATTTATATCTCTGCCCACTGTGCAAAGCTTCTAGCAAACACAACATCAGCTTTTCTAGCTAATGTTTGCGTTAGCTTCTGTGCTAACAATAGTTACAAAACCTTAGAGCTAATGTTAGGATAATGTTACTAGTGTTACATTTCCTCACTGTAGTAATGTAATATTAGCCAGTAACGTTAGCTAACTGGCAGACAGGGGGTGTGGTTGAGGTGTTGGCTCAGAGAATCAGGCTGGTCGGCTGGTTCTCCCTGCATCTGACACCGGCACAGGCACAGGTGGTTGAGCTGAAAAGCTGAAGACCAGAGTGTTAGATTTATGTTGATTTACATAGTGGCCTGATCTAGTGTGTGTATGTGATTAAAACGGTGTGCACATCCATCCATATCTGCTAATATGATCTTATTCTATCACTCACAGGGATGTCTTATACATACAGGTCACGAGAGGGCGCCTGACGCCTGTGAAGAATGAAAGAGTTGTCTGAGGCACACACCATAGAACAATAAATCCTGCAGTGGAGCTGAAACAGATGCTAATGTTTTGTGCCTGTTAATTCTTAACCACAGTGCATTGTCCCACCAAGTTAGGGAGGCTACATCTTGGGGGCTCATTCAAGATTAGTGCCCTCTTGTGAATGGGAGCTAATCATCCTAGAACTGTTGGGACCTGATTGCCAGCTTCCTGGATTGATGTGCTACACAAGAGACTTATGTTGTCCATAAATTGCTACCCTACAACAACTGTGATGGGAAATCCTGCAACCCCTTCATGTGCTGCATAGCTCTGCCAACACAGCTGTGCTATTCAAACTGTCAAAGAGGCCTGAACACTTAACACACTCTAAATTACTATCAGTTATTTATCCAGGATTTCTCATTACTGGCAAGGCCCTTGTTTGGACTTCTCCAAAGCCCATCAGAGACTTGAGGAGATCCCCCAAACTCAAAAGGTAGAGGTTGAGTTAAGAGAGGAGATAAAGGACAACTCCACTCCAGAACACCCTTTACTTAGACGGCAGAACAGCCTGAGAGAAGCGGCGGAGAGAGGCCCTTGGCATCAAGTGAGAGAAAGAATCTCCAGGTAAATTGTGCACCTATTGGGAGAAATTAGTACACCATGTTGTGGAAAGAGTGGGACATGGACCAGTGTATAAAGTACAGCCAGAGAGATGCACTAAGTCTCTGTGTGTGCTCCATGGAAGCCTCCTGCCTCCTGTAAGTGATCTACCTCAAGTGAGCCAGAGGCAATTGACGAAACAGGAACAGATGGAAGACTGAAACCGAATGGAGCTCCTGGATGTGAGAAGATCCCAAACCAAGAGGAAGACCAAGAGAAATACTCACTTACGACACTCTAGGTCAGCCAACATATCTACCTTGTAATGCAGAGGTGAACACACTACTGCCTGGTCAGCCACTCTCAATGCTTCAGAGCCCTACTTTTAAAATTGTACACTGAGCCACTGACACATACAGAAGCTACATAGACAAGTGTCGGGATACATTCTTTAAAGTAGGGGAGAATGTAGAGGGTTGAGGAAGACATTAAATAGTTAAGAGGAAAACAGACACCCCGATTTTTATCTTGTTTTTTTAGTTTGTCACGTTGAAAATCATAGCCTTAATTGAACGTCATAGCCTATGTGGATTGACATTCAAAAATCATTGCTGTGAATATACAAAACAATCGGATCATATACTATATTCTACACATGGCAAGGCATGTGTACATAGCTGATGAATGCTTTAAGCCGTTCAGACAAGGTTCCTGCTGCTGACATACATAAGAACAAGCAGTTCTTAAATCAAGCGTAGACACTACATCGTACAAATTTGAGGGCAGGTTGAAACAACAAAATGGCATACTCACTGTTTTTGGGGATGAAAAGAGTGCTCTTTTTAAGAATAGGTAAAATGTTGCTATAAGTTGCAAGATGATGTCATACACTAATTAGCATATCAATATATTTGCTACAGTGTATGGGAAGCGCTGTGATCACTTCTTTGGATTAGAGAAGCATATTGTGCAAATCGGAATCATTTGCAGGCTACAGATTTGCTAAATGCTTTGGGAGTCACCCCATTGTCTGTATAAGTATCTAGATTTGTTGCTAGTTTCTTTTAAGAAATAATGTCGCAAGGGGAGAAAAGTCACTAAATCTAACTTCAAAATCTCCAAGTTGGCAATATTGTTCTGATGTTACTTAGCCGGAAAAAATGGTTCTTTGGCTCTTCCCATTGAGTTTTAACTCAACCAATAAGGTTATTTCTGCCTCCAGAGCAGCTCTGTCTCTGAGAAATATTTGTAGAACTAAAACTCCAATCTGAGCTCTACACACAAAGAAGAAAGGAGCCCCTTAGTGAGTGATAGGACAAAAGAGCCTGAACACTTCAGGTGCTTTCAGGCTTCAGGACAACTAGGGCACTGCATGCAACAGGAGAATCATCTATTTATTTTGTGACAATATGAGGTAAAAATATTCACACGTCCAGGCTGATCAGAAAAGCCAAAGCCAGATGTACCAGCAGCAAAAACAAGAATATATCTGTCTGTTTACACACACAGTCTCACACACAAAAAAAGAAACCTTCCAATCAACCACACTCATTGGGAACTGGAGGGGGTTGTATTGAATTTTCCATCTTGGCAGAATGTTAATGAACTTTCTCTTCACCTGTGAAGCCTCTCTCCACCTGTCAATGGTGCTCAATAAGGCAGCCAGCCATGTAATGAGATGTTCATTTTGAATTCTTACATCTGACCCTCTGTTCAAAGAGAAAAAGAGAAAGGTGCTGCAACCAAAAGACCACAAGCTGTAGTTGCAAATGTAACTTACAATATGCATGTGTGGCAGACTGAGAGGGTGTGGGGGGTTTGTGTGGTTGAGACATGGGCTGGATGCAGGACAGAATCAAATGGGTTGGCTGCTTCTCCCTGCATCCAGCATCCGGTCAATTAAGGCCAGTTGCAGCCAGGGAAGGATTTTAACCTGTGTGTTTGTGTTCAGTCAAGGAGGAAAGAAAAGCAGCAGAGAGCGCGAGGGACCCAGCTGAGGAGCAGACCTGGAGAACTGACCAGTCAGGTTGCAGCTAGAAAGCGTCCTGTTTGGACTGGCAGCTTTGGAGCTCCATGGCTGACCTAGCGGGACCGGCGGGAGGTGTGCCAGCCAGGAGAGGCTGAGCTGGAAAGCAGCAGTCACGCTTGGGTCATTTGTATTGTGTTTATTAATAAAGTGACCTGACAGCCCGTGAACTCTCCTCTCCATGCCTGTGTCTCAGTCTATTGATACCCCCGGTGCTGGATGCAGGGAGAACCAGTCCCACCAGCTTGATTCTCTCCAGCATCCAGGCCCCCGTCCCCCCACAGATTTAGATGCATGAAAAATTTGATTTTGTTTTAAACACAAGCATAAACAAAAAGTAAATGAACATAACAAATAGTATCTATTTAAATGCCCCCTTATGTAAAATTGACCAAACTTACCAATAATGCAACATGATTACATAGAGTCCTCACTTGGAACAAGCAAAGGGAAATTCAGAAGAAAGTGAGACAATTCGCATAAGCTGACTTAGTATCCAGTTTATCTTCTAAGCTCTGGGAAATGTGACAGTGCAGGCAATGTGATCATTTACAAAACGATGGGAGCAATTTTATGTTTGCATATGGTCTGACTTGACACATATAGCCGTTTCCAATAACAGACGTGATAATATCTTAGTCAACATGTCCAAGTGCTTAAGGCAGTTTAACTACACTGAATATACATTATGTTCAAACCATGCAGCAGAGTGTGTGTACATATAACATGACATCTCATTTGGAAGACTCACCTCCGGGCCTGGAGAAGGGAGAGAGAGAAATAGCTGCTGTTCACACTTGCCTGGATCAGGAAAAAAATGAAAGCAATACTGCAACCTCTCCCCTCACTTTCCATTTCAAATCAGCATTTCAACATTTCAAAACAAGCTGAAGCTTCTTCCCAAAACAAACATATATTTTTAACAAATTTAAACCAAAGCCCTGAGGCTATGTTTGACATCATGCAATGATCAAGTGTGAAGACGCCATCGTAATTAGTATTTTGCTTGGAAATTGTTTTTGGCAATGTTATTCTTATTCACAATTGCTAATGCAAGCCATACTAACATAATGAAATATAATAACAGATTGTGATTATTAGTCAGAACAATATAATATGAATATTAACTTATCAGTATTTGCATTGCATCTTCTGGTCAGTTTAGGAGTTATGAAATACATAAGGAAAAATGTAATTATGTAATTGTCAATTTAGGCGTTCCATAGTACATCAGGCAAAATGAATTATGTAATACATTAGCATTTGTCCCCACCCTCAGACTGTATCAAGACAAATAGGGACAGGTCTGCAGTCAGCCAGTTCAGTTGCCACTGCCTCTCAGTGGGTTTTATCACTGAGGAGAAAGTGCTGCAGTATCCAATCAATACCTCCAATCTAGTAGGTTATTCAGGCGGCGAAGGAATGGGATGGGATGGGTGCTTACAAAGGGAGTTCAGGTAAGTTCAAAGGTTTTTATCCCCACAGGAAAAACTCTTTTCGAAATGGTCTCAGATAGACCCTTTTCAGTTACATTTAACGCCAAAGAGAGTCTCTTGGAGTCTTTCTTGTAAGATGTATAACTGAGAAGGCTTGTTCTGCAATGTTTTATTTTTATAGTGAATGAAGATATCTATGTAGTTTTGAATTCAAGAGCAGTGAGGAAGTAATAGGTAATTGTACTGTCTGCTGAAGTCAGCCAATTTCAGAGCAGTTTAAAGGTGTACAGGTGTAATGCTACATGTAGCATTGAAAATGTGGGGAGTGCTGGATGCAGGAGAGAATCAAGCTAGCGGGCTGGTTCCTCCTCTCCTGCATCCAGCCTACATCTCAACCCCCCCCCCCACGTGAGGTAGAGACAGTATAAAAACCTTTCCATAGTGTAATGCAAGATATCCTGTAGATATTAAAGGTGCTATGCGTAGCATTTTGTGTTTGTCAAAATCAAGACCACATTGCCCATAAACCCATTGCTTCCTCTGTGGTGTCACTCCATTTGTTTTGCAGAGCCAGAAGGATAAGTGACAAAACAGCCAATATGCATTCAGACTAGCTAGGCTAATGTGAGGTTGAAACTAGAATAGTGTAACCGTATTTACATTTGTTACATTTGCTTACAGTAATTATATTAAGGTCTCAAAATTAATGTGGTGGTGATTTATTGATGTTAAAATGCTACACAGAACACCTTTAAATATAACATATTACATGTAAATCAACAAGGTGTCATATTTGGAAGTAATTTGTATGCTGTGATTACACAAGTTATCTTAAAAGTAATACCAGGAGTCATTATATGTACAAGTGTTGGCTGCTACAGCAGAAGGAGAATGTCCCTCCTGCTCACTCATTGGAAGCATTAACAAACAGACAGCAAAGGGCAGAGCTGTCATGGAATTCCATGGAGGGCGTCTGGTATTTCTCAATGTCAGGAGGGGAGTCGTACATCAGGAGCTGGATGTAAATCCCAGATCCCTAGTGCCAACCCGGGTTTGGGGCAATGGTAATAAAGCACAGCAAAAAGTGAAAGACCTGTGGGTTTTTGGAAGTTATATTTTCACTCTATAGCCCTCTCCGGATGACATTAGCATTACCAGGGTAGGTATTTTTACCTCAGGACCACAGGAATTTTACCCCCTCCAGGATGAGCATGCACCCTGAAAAAGGATGTGTCATTGTTAACTCATCTTTGTTATGTCATTGTTAAGTCTTCTATGGGAAAACACACATTTGTGTTACTTTTGTGTTACTTTTATGTTAATAATGACATATGTTGTGTTAAAATGTATTTTCATTAACATGTATTGTGTTGAAAAGTTACACAAATGTGTGTTATCCCAAATGTGTTAAAAATGACACCTAATTTGTGTGTCAGTGATTATCTCCAGCTACCCCGGTAAATGACCTAAGGTAACTGACGTCCCGGGATAATTTTAATCCAGTCAAGATCAACATCTAATATTTCACGCAATTGCCGACTTCTGCACCCGCCATCTGGATTACAAGAGCCATATAACCAGTGGAGGTAGAGCAGCATCGCTCTTTAAATTAGATAAGGTGAAACTTGATGATCCCTGTGAGGAAAATAGGTTGTTGCGGCACCAAAAGTAATAAGATTCAGCAGGGGAAAAAGAATGGAATACAGTGAAAGTGAAAGGAGGAAATTTTGGTCCCAAGAATATAGTGGAAAAGAGTGCTGGAGCTGCTGCATCTGGCATTGCAATGATATGGCGCCACATGAAGAGTTTTGTCAGTTTTTCTGTACTTTGGGTGACGTGTGGACGATCCCGCAACACATTATTTACTGTCTGGATGACTGAAATGACAGAAATTACCGATGTGCATGGGCAAAATCAAAGAACTGATCTCCCATGGTAATACTAATGCTGTCCAGAGAGGGCTTATGAGGCTGACACTAAATAGTGTTAGAAAGAACTTAACAACTTGTCAAAACAAAAGGAAATGTCCCTCTTAATAGGTGGAAAATGTAATAAAACCCATTAATATAATACATGTCAAGATAATGCAATAACATCCTCAGGCTGATGTTATGATAATTAAAAAAGATTATGCCCCCTATAATGTAATCATTCCCTGATAATGTAATAATGTATGTAGCAAGTGATAATGTAATGACAGACAAATTATGTAATAAGTTAAGTCATGTAATAAAATGTCCCTCTAAATGGGTCAAAAAAGTAAAACCTTTTAACGTAATTCATTCCCTTATAATGTGGTAACATCACATTATTAAATTAACCAGCAAGTATTACTTCATAAGAAGTATAATATATTTTAAAGTGATTATGTCATAAAATATTGACTAATAACCCAATAGCTAGCTTGTAATAATAAGAAACTCAAGTTATCATATTATTATTATTATTATTATTACATCACCAGTTCAAAATATGTTACACCATTTATGAAGTAATAGTTACTGGTTAATGAAATTAGGGAATTATAAGGCATCTGTCAATTTACAGGTTTATTACATTTTCTACCCACTTAGAGGGACATTTTATTACATTTTGACATGCTATCACATTATCTGGATGTTATTAAATTATCAGTTGCTATAGTAAGTAAAAAAAAAGAGAGAGAAAGAGTAAGGGTAAAACAAAGTGATTACATCGCAACAAGTAGACAAACAAAATCTTCAAACCATCCCTGTGATCACAGTGCAAAGAAAAATTGGAAACATACAGCTAATACACAATCAAATGTGCGAGTAAAATGGATAAAAAAATAGGTAAACACAGACATGCTTACACTGGTGTAAAGGGCATGTCACTGCTTTAAACAACATCATAAAAAAATCAACTTACAGGCACATGAACACTTGATATGGGAAAAAAGCCATTAACTATCAATCAGTAATGGTGTAGTACATATCCACATTTGCTACATTTCAATTTCCTCTCTGGAACGGGAAATGTTAAAATGGTATATTAGTCCCACTCTGGTTAATTGCATATTTGGTTTACACTTATTACATCACACTACCTTATCAGTTTACCCAGACCATAATTTCAGAGACAAATAAAAAAAAAAGTTTCTTTTTATTTCTAAGCAATTTGCTGAAAATAAATTATGAAAAAGCAAAAATCCCAGAAAAGAAAACGTCAATTTCAGATAACAAAAAACCCCACAAAAGTAAAGTATTAAATAACAATGGCATATAATGGAAACATAAATGATCAATAAACAATTGACGAAAGATGTAACTGATGACAAATGTGATCAGACAATGATTTGAAGTGTTCAGTCCCACTTTAGAGAGAAAGAATCATACAGTTGCAGCTTGTCTAAACTGTGTATCCCCATCCATTATAGTCTTGTTGTCTTTTTCTCTTTATAATAGCTTTGACTTTATTCTCTTTCAAATAGAAATTACACTATAGTAACCCAGAACAAGAAAGCCACAGTACAGTTAAGAAGGGCATCTTGTATTTGTTGGACAACTTCAAGTAGTCAAATATCCATGCGACCTTTAGAAACACCTCCGATTAGATCTCTAGGCTAACAATAGATTTTTATCCTTTCTTTACAAAATATTGATACGATTCTCCACACTGATTAAAGTCTTTCTCCATGTGAATTAACAGTTAATAGATTTTGTCATGAAATACACGGATAAACCATATATGTTCAGTCTGTACAATAGAGGTACTAAAAAATTACAACTGTCATGGTATATGTACAATATCCTACCTACAAAGTACAACAGCTAGTATGTAATAAAATATGTAAACAAATTTTCTTGTTGGTTTGACACAGTCGACTGTGACAGGAGATAGATTTCACACTTTTCACATTAGATTTATTTCTGTATAGACATCTGTTAACAGTGTTATAGTACTGCATCTGTCTTCCTCCTGACAGCTCCATAGAAAAAGAGTACGATAGGCAATGAACCGACATACAGAGGGTTGCAAAAAGATCCAACCACCACTGGCTGTAAATCAACAATAGACCTTTTTTTTCTCGAAGAGACCATTTTTTCATGGTTAACATTTTGGAAGGGGGAAAAATAAATGGGGGGAGGGGCTGCAAAGTTCTGATCTGATGATGAGAAACCATTTTGGCCTTTGAAGAGAACATGTTCAAACCCAGGTTGAACACTGTATACTGTACTTTTACTGTACTGTACTGTACTGCACTGTACTGTACTTTAGAATTAGGATGGCATGCATTTTACAATCAGTTGCTTTTTACCGAGACAAGAGAAACCGACCACTTCTTGCCACGAGCACACGTTTTTCAGAGTCACTCTGTCCATCAGACAATGAGAGTAATAGTGGTGAAAATCAGGTGCCAGAGCTAGAAGATCCTACGAGATCTGCCCTGGCGATTTGCTCACTTGGTTTCATTTGATACACAGTAATTGTTTTCTTTTTTTTTTGCTTAGAGCAAAAAATAAATAAATAAGACACCACACTTGTATAATGTATAAACAATACAAATTTTGTCATATTCTGATATGGCAATTGTCCTTTTTTGTTGACTTTTACAATGATCTTGCGTCTTGACCCACTCTTGTTAAGCACTACATGTTGCTTACATGCTGAAAATGGTCAAGATTATGAGCCTTTTGTCATTAACAATTTTACAAAAAAATCTTTTTAACGCCAAGGATCACATAGCTCTAGAAGTCACTTAGGAGAATGATGTAGCTGTGAAATATTTCTACACTGATAACGTCTCGGACCAGATAGAAGAGTAAGGTCACTAAAGTTGCTATGTAGCCTTCTCTGTATGCTTACAATAGTAAGTGTACTTTATATTACAGTACATGTCAGTTCAACCACTCAGCACAGTATATGATTATTCAAGTTCCATATTTATACCATCGTTTGTCGTAGCTCCTCGCAAGGAAACTGATAAATAAATGTTCTCTCAATGCTTTCTCTTTCTCTCTCACTCTCTCTCTCTCTCTCACATATAGATGCTCTCTCGTGTTCGTGAAAGTCTCATATTCACACATAATACTCCTTATCCTTGTTTTTCTGTTTCTTGTTGCCGCCTTTCAAGCTCTGCTGTTTGTCCTTCATGACGGCGCCGTTGCTCTGCACAGCCGAGTTGGTGATGTAGTTCCTGCTCTCGTCCACCTGGTAGGAGCCTTCGTCCCTGTTCCTGTACTTATACATGGCGTACAGAAGGATGAGGATGCACAGGGCAGCG
>CABFOQ010048975.1:0-13243 GCA_900660455.1 Gephyroberyx darwinii | reverse complement strand
TAAATTGTATTGAAGTTGAAGTAATTGTTAACTCAGATTCAATCTATCTGGTTTTCTGTAAAGGTCGTCCCATTGATCAATCAGAGAAGTCTAATTGGTCTCATTATTGTCAACCAGCAGACAAAAGTGGGTTTTGGTTATTTCAGCCAAGCCTGCAGGCAGATGACGTTTATCTGAAGAGCTCGACTACAGGGACCGTAGGGACGTATTGTTGTGAGCTCGCTGCTGATGTTGCCATTATGAAGATAATTGCTTCTCCAACTAGCACCAGTGAGCCGGAAGGCACTGTGTTTAAGTAACAACAGGAATCGATGCTTACCGATCCTGGCCCTATAGAAACCATTTTACATTTAGAGTAGACACATAGGACAGCAGCAGACATTAGAGGAACATACTGTATTCTATGTGTACATACATACACAATACACTTTCAGCGTGAACTGAACTCAACTGAAAAGGAACAGGATCAAAAAACGTACTTAGAAAATCAACAACATTTCAGACAAAAGTGTTAAGCCACAATGCACTAGAAGCGTCAGACGTGTGTTTGTTTGTTGTCAATGGCCAAGTGCACAGAAGGCATCCAGTGGAGCGTCCAACTGCCTTGATGCATCCACTGCGAGCTTGGTTTGTTTTTGGGAGTGTCAACAGTGGACCAGCATGGCTGATTCTTCTGTTTCTGGAGCCGCAGTACAAAACGATTATTGTCTTTTTCCAGAAGGCAATAATCTCAACTTTAGAAAGATCTAGATAGATATGTCTATGATGCATATCGTTGATACATTTCTAATTTGCAGTCATATATTACAGCATGCTTTTAGATTTTGTTCATTAGCATCAATTAGCAGCTCATCAAGTCAGCTAGTTTGTAAAGTTTATGAGCAGACGGAGCTGACTATATACCAGGTTATACAATTTATGTCACAATAAAATATATTACCCATTGTGGTGGCGAAGTGCATGTTGATGCTTCAAATCTCCTGCCTGCAGTGCACCATGGAAGCATCAAATGAGGAGCGTCTAATGGCGTGAGACGAAAGTCACGTGCAGAGCGGTTGGGCCTTTATAGTGGCAGCAAATGCATAATGGGTTGTCGATAGCAACACTTGTCTATATAAGCTACTTTATAATTCCATTTGGAGCACGACCTGTTTCGCCCAGTGTCATCAGTCCCCGAGCAATTCAAATGTGGTTTTGGTTATGTAGAGATTTGCTAATTTCACTTCAATTAAAAAGTTGAGGCCTTCAGAGCACAGCCCACTTTTAAAAGCAACAAATCTTTCAACAGCAATTTGCTTTGATGTCAGCACGGACTGTTCCAGAAAATCAATTAATAACATGACTAATACATTTGCACCTAACATTTTCCACTTTTCCTCTTTAGACCTTTTGATCTTCCCCACTGCCTAACACCGAGTAAACGCTGAGATCACAGAGACAGTGATGGGAGGCTTCCAACAAGGACCCTCTTTCGAACTTGTTTAGTGCTTCAAGTGAAGCTACAACCTACAATTAAAGTGAAATTCAATAATGAAGTATATCAATGGACTCCTACAGTGCTCTGTCTGAACACCATTCAACAGAGGAAACCAGCGTGCATCAAAATGCCACCAGAGAGAGGGTATAATATGCCCTGCGACTGTCCTCCTTTGTCTTTGAGGGCCTCTAATACGATCTTATAATGTAAGCCACAGCCATAAACAATTTCCCTGCAGGATGTTTTGTAAATAATCTAATACAAGCAGCTTTATTTCCTCCATCTCAATGTCCCCCTACCTTTCCTATATAAGTCCCCTACTGAAAGTTATCAGAGATCTGCAGCGGTCCTTTATGCCAGCATAGGGGTGTCCCTTAAGTGGCCTGCACTGAGCCTCATTGTCTGCTATAGATGTAGGAGACACAATAGGAGGGGCTGAACCTCTCTGCTCAGATATCTACAGGGAGGGAACGGGAGACCGGTCCCCGGGGCCGTGGCGCCAAAACCATTATTCTTGTCACCACGAGACAACTCACCGCAGACGAGAGAAAACCCTTCTGAAAAGGTCAAATGTGGGTGTCTCTCAGTGTGTGTGTTTACTTCCTCCCTCCTCTCTCACACCAGATATTTCTGTATTTCTCATTAACTGATAATACATCACTCCTGACCTTGTGATAAACATACATTAGCGGGGAATGAGTCAATAATCTATAAAGGATCAGGTTGTGCAGGTTATCAAGTGAGAATAGGTATACGTTTTATCGCACAAATAATGTGAATAGGCTTAATTGCTCTCCATTTGTGAAAGCGCTTGTATTTCATAGAAATCTCTTCCAATGTTCCAGCTCCTTCCAATAAGATCACAAGCTCTTGTTATCTTGGAAACCCTCCTGCTTCCTCTGACCAAGAAAGAAAAGCAGTAATTACCAAGATACTAGCTTACAAAACATATACATAGCATAGCAATGTAGCTACAACTACTACTTTCATAAGCTAACCTACAATTTACAGGTTCATTTTCAAAAGCTGTATGCAGAATATATACTCTATATTAGAGACTCAGGTTGAAAACCCTGTGATGCAAAGCATGCACCCTGCTGAAGAGGCCTTAAGGCACTGAACCCCTACCAGCTGCTCTGTAGCTGACCTCATGCTGAGAAAAGACAATGTAATCCCCGACAGGGATCAATCAAGTAAACACAAACATGTTGGACTCCAGGGTTTACAAACATTACAAATAATAGGCTCAAAATACATACTGTCCTCTTACAAGTCATATATGTATCATCAGTCCCCATGATACATTTCAGATTAAAAGAATATTTTTTAAATCAACAAATCACTATGCAAACAAAGCCTGTGGTGATGGATGTGTTTCAGCAGAGGCAGCCATACTGCAATCACAGCTTGGGGCTCTAAGATATCAAATCCATGGCTGAGTTTTACTTTCTTGCCAGCATCAATTTGTCAGAGGAGGTGATAAACTTTTCAAATGGTGAATGTTTCATTTTGGAGCGATACTTGGAGAGACATTGAGCATATCTAAGCTAGCCAACAGCACTGCTTGTGTCATGCGCTTTAGCTTGCTAACCTATAACGTATGCTTGGACTTAAGCTGTCTGCTATGCATAAATCTCTGTCCTGCCGCAGGCAGGGAGGTGACAGGGAGGTAGATGAGGACATCCAGTGCGGTATGAAGGATGGTGGCAGCCGTTCCCTCAGGCCACGGTGATGGCACAGGATCGATTCAGCCACTCCAGAGCCTGCAGTGCAGGGCCTTTCGGCTTTGTCAGCACTGTTCAGCTCAGCACTGCTCCAACTCCCCTGATAGCTGTCAAAAACCCCAGAGAAAAAGCCCAGAGAATAGGAGAAGAAAATGCTGATGTATCTTGAGTCAGACAGTTGGCTCACGGGTTGGCTAAATAACTGCTAACTATTTCACCGAGCACTTCTTTATAACGTTCCAGCTGTGGTGAGATGCAGGCAAGTTTATTCAACACTGTCAGGCAGGTGAGGAGGAGAGAGATGGGTTTTTTTGGAGGTGTACCTCCCACATCTACCTATTGTTCTGCTCATACAGTCACCTGCTTGTCCTATTCAGCCTGCCAACTGGTCCTCCAGGAAACTTAATTCTACTAATCCACTGATCTATTTACTCAGGTGTCTGGCACCAGTGAAGGCAAGCACGCACACTGCTGTCTACAGGTGCCCGGTGCTTATCTTCGGAGGTGATTATGTACACTGGTTTACATATTTCTTGATTAATCTCCCAAGTCACGTCGGGGGAATCACAAATGTTTCCTGGTCTCTCAGGTCTCCTCATTTGTGAATCACAAGTGAGTGCATGCAGAATCCTTTCAGTTCTACAGAAATGACATTGACCCTGAGGCCTCGTGGTCCTAATCAGAGGGCTGCAAACCTACAGCACCTAAAAGCTCACAGGCCTTGGCTTGTCATACAAACAGATAGAAAAGGTTATGCCGGTCCATTTGGTTAAAACCTCACTTCCAATCTCACACTGAAGCAATCAGCCCTCTTATAACACATTCATCTGGGGAAATAAACTGTAGCAGTCTGCCTGAACTTGTAAAACTGAACTTAGTTGTCTTGCTGTGCACGGAAAAAAGCCTTCATTCGCGCCGTAACTATTTGTGTGTTCAGCAATAACGACACAGTGAAATCCATTAGGCACAATTGCTGTGTTGGCATGGTTACTGTTTAGGGGGGCTAAGCAAATTCCTGCACATAGATGAGAGGGAAAATTTGCAGGGCTGTCAGATGTGGAGAGATGACAAAAATCCAACCTCACAAGTTATGCTTCAACATAATGCGGCTTGCTTGTTTTAGGTTGACGAGACCTGAAGGTTTTTTCCCCCCTCGATTTTAGTTCCCCCGGGGGAACTACAATAAGATGCTGTTTATTATCCACAGAAGCCTATTAAAATACAGGAAGTCTTGTACCTGCATTGTTTTCATCATGACACCGGGTGTCCTGGTAAATCTTGTCAAACATTTCAAATTGCTGACAATACCGGCGTCTTCATCGCCGTAGGAATCTTCAAATATTTTGACGTCAGCGACAAAAAAGACACGGAAGTACTTGTTGTCTTAAGTATTTTAAACGCACTAGCTGATACAGCGTTCATAAAAGTTAGTTTAAACACATCCCATTACAACAGAACGGAACAACGCGGCGTTCACCTCCGGTGTGCTGGGAGAAAAAAAAAAAGAGAATAAAAATTCAGCATGAATATTTCCTATGAAAAGCTTGCTGGGAAATGTCAAGCCGACTGTCATTAAAGATGAGGTGACATTTCTATTCCATCTTTTAAAGCTGTGATTCCATCTTGGCCAACAGAGGCCCTAATCTCTCCTGCTCCTCAACAGGCAGGAGCCAAACAGATTGACTCCATTACTCTTTGACTTGAGTGAATGAAGGAAACAATACATTTCTCATTTAAGCCTAATCCTGTGTGGGAGCAGCGGAGGAGGAATAATGCAGGTGGAAGGAAAGGAGCGATGGGGAGATGGCGTGGGGCTTGAATATGAATTCTGAGACAGCCTTCATGTTTGCTCATCTTTTTTTCATCCTTTCCCTAAACTACAGCCGAAGAGGGAGGGAGAGAAAGCAGACAGGAAGATGGAGAGGAAGAGAGAGGCAATAGACGGAGAAAGAGATAGACATGATGGAGTGACAGACAGAGAGAATAAGGGAGGGGAATGCGGAGGGAGAGGGGAAGAGAAATGGGAGAGACAGAATGAGGTTTACAGCTGCAATATGTCAGTATGCAGGATGAAGCGCCACAAAATCAACCCGTTTCCACAGCGCCGAGGCTCCCCCAACTAATACCCTGCATGGGGCATCGCAGTCAGCCTTGTGGATGAAATGCGGTGTGACACATGCGGCCTCAGTATTGTTTGCAGCATCTGTCGCAGGGCACAGAAGGCAGTGGCCGTCCTCGCCGCCGCTCAGCCAGGCTCTACCGCCTCGCGGGAGGTGCAGTCAGCGATGACGTTTCGCCGACAACGTGGGCCATCTGTCATGACAGCCTCTTTTCAGCCTCCCTTCCTCTTTCCGTGAATATGATCCAGACACCCGGGGTCGCAGAAAAGTGGTCGCGGTGTGAAGGATGGATATTTGTACAGTGTGTAGGAAAAGGTCAGGGCTGGGTGCTTACTGCAGCAGCAACATCAGTGAAACCCTGGAGCGGCAACAGCGCCGAAACCCCGGATCCTCATCAAAGCTGTGTTAGACTGCAGGAGGAAAAAAAAAAGTGCAGACGCCTAAACATAAACTCTCTCTCTCTCTATCTCTCTCTCTCTCCCACCCTGCTCTGACTCATTGTGTCAGCTCCTCAAACTCTCTCTATTTCTCTCCTGCCTTAAGCTAGATACAGAGAGCAACGGGAGCGATGAGTCCAGCTTTAGCTGCTGTAAACAAAAAGGAGCAGTCCTTGTAGCGTGTGTCTGAATGACATATCAAACTTCTTTCAACTCCACTTACACGCATCAGGGCGTTCTTTCCCTCATCCTGATTTACTAGTCCTCCGGTTATTTGCAGATTAAAATGAACTGAGGGAGGCTGAGATAATGAAGATGTGATGAGGACAAGGGAGAGAGGGTGATCCAGGAAAATTGAAATTGACTTGGGCGGCTCCGCCACTTTCTCTGCTCCCTCATTCTGGATGGTGATAGGGGCCCATTAAAAATGCATCCTTCTATGATCAAAAGAGCAGACGTAGCATTTTGGCTGGATTGAGAGACAGCCGGCAACGCCTGGGACTGTGTGCAGCTTTGGCGTGTGCTATTAGGATTGGTGGGCCGAGTACTCTGTACAGAGGGTGTCCTTGAAGATTCAAAGCACAATGCCAGCACATTGTGCTGCAAAGGATAATTCACCTATGTGCAAACCTAAAAATGATTATGGCTCCCTCTAGCCAGAGAGAAAGAGAGAGAGCGTGTCTTTTCTCTCTGTGAGCATGTAGCTAGAGCAATATTATACATGCTTCAACAGTGGGCTTTTCTACTTTTCAGTAAGACAGCATTGCTTGCACACAAACATACACAATGAAAAATTTAACTACCTGACATGAGGGGCCAAGGCCATAATGTGCACAGAGCAAACAAAGCATTTATAATGCATTTCATTTGTGTTCAATGTTTGCATAGCATACAAACACTTGGGAAAAAGGTTAACAAGGCAAGTGTCTGAAGTTGCAAAAAAAACCAACTGCAAGCCGAGGCAAAAGGGCAGAAGTCATTCATATTTATTCATAGATCCAACCATCTCCTCGGCCTTTGTTATTCTATATTCAGGACTTCATATTGATCAAATGCCATTAACATGGTGCTTATTGACTCTCACAACATAAGCTAGTATAAACTGCCTAAGCTCCATATGAAAGTAATTCTGTGCTGCACTACAAGAGGCTCCGCTGGATTTGCAGAAATAATCTACTCATACAATATTGGCAGAGTGCTCTGAGCTTCATCTCCTCGCTGGGCTCCCCAGTGAGCATCTTATTTACGAGGTAGATACACACAGTTCAGAAATGTAAATGAAATGAGCCGTCCAATTCCCACAATACACCTTTGAATATCCTCAGCTTTATCTAGCTTTCAAAAAAAACGCTGAGATTGAGGAACATAGCTGAAGCTGTTTCTTTGAGACTTTTTCACCTCTTCTTTAAATGATGACAAGTAAAGAAAGATTTTTTTTTCAGTATAAAGGCAAGAGGATATCTTTGTGCCTCCACTGTAGATTTTGTTCATATGAAGGACGATAGGGTCACAAGGTTGGGTTTCTTTTCCAATACACAAGGTTCTTAAGAGATTCTTGTATTTGTGAGATTTGTGAGATGAAGTCGTATTTCCTGGATTTTAAAGTTGTATATTCATAGGCTATGTAACTCTATTGCTTTTGTAGCCTTAGTTTATGGGCATTTGTATCTCAAAATATCTCAAAATGACTGTAAAAACTCGGAAACACAACTTTGAAATCTAGGAACTACGACTTTAAAAACTCGCAAAAACAAGATTCATCTAGAAAAAATCTTGTAAATCCGAGTTTAAAATCTCATGTATTGGGGGAAAATAACAACCATGTGGCCCTATCCACCTTCCGTACTGCTGCACTGACATTCAGCATTTCTGTGGTTGTCAAGAGTCTGCAACGCTGCAGCAACCCCAACCCTTCTACGTACCTTCTTTCTTTCTTTCATACACTCAGAGTGAATGCATTCCTACAATATTTAATAACATATTTTGAGTTTGGAATTAGAAAGGTTGATATGTGTACAGAGTACGTGTAATGAATAATATTTCCCTGCTCAACCTACCTTGGTCAGTTCCCAAAGTGACCAGCTTTGGGGGCCAACCATTCATGAATTGTGCAACAATGATGAATGAAATTAAATGAAAAAACTGTGTTGAAAATAATCTTTTCACAATCAAATCCTAGCATAACTCAAAACTGGCGCCAACATATTCATAATCAGACAAAAATGTAACATTTAAAGAGCGTGTTTAGCTGTTTAGTCCTCACATCAAGAGCGTCAATATGTCCGTATCGAGCATTTCAACACACTGTGTATTTCAGAACGAGAGGGATGGAAACAAAAGCTTTCCTTGGACATCGGGAGAAACGCAGACCGACCAAAATAATGCGGACAAATGTCATTGTCCGTGCTTTTCCTCCCACCTTTGTTTTTTCTCCGGCATAACCTTTTAAAAAAGTGATATGGTGACCTTATAGAATGATCGAGAGAAAGAGTGTGAGAGAGATAACAAGAAAAAGAGAGAGAGAGAGAGAGAGAGAGAGAGAGAGAGAGAGGCAGACAGAGTGAGAGAGTGATCATGTATAATTTAAGGACAAGTGGTTCTCCCCTGAGACATCACTGTCAGTTAATAGGTCACAGTTATTAACACGAGAAACTATCCCGGGCCTGTGAGGCACGTCACAATGTTTAGGAGGCGACAACGATGGGGAGAATGAAAGCAGAGAGGATAGAGAAAGAGGGGGGAGGATTAAATAAAAGAGATGTGGGGAGAAGATAAAAAGAATGACAAAGGAAAGAAAGGAAAAGGGGAAAGCGTGAAAACGAGCGAGGGCGCTGGGAAACTCACAATCTGATAAAAATAGACAAGAAAAGGAGAGACAAAGCGAGTTGCGTTTATGGTGAAATACTGTGTAATTCCAGACCTAAGTAGTTCTTAAAGTGGCCGCTAATGTACTGATGTAGTAGTTAATAAAAATGTGAGTATATAAACACAAACAAAGAAATCCATTAAAAAATCTTTAAAAGGTTCTTTTAATGTAACGTACTGTGGCAGACTGGGAGGTGGGTGAGGCGTAGGCTGGATGCAGGAGAGAACTGAGCTAGTGGGCTGGATCTTTCTGTATCCAGCACCAGCTGTGGCCAATTAACACCGATTGCAGCCGGGTCCTTTTAACCCGTGTGTGTGTGTGTGTGTGTGTGTGTGTGTGTGTGTGAGGGTGAGTGAGTTCGACAACAGAGCGAGAAGCGGCTGTCGACAGTATGGAGCAGAGATCGAGCAGGACGGACAGCAGCGGCCGACTTGTCCCAGAGGAGGCAGCCGGGGCAGACCTGGAGGAACCTGGTGGGATGGAGGGAAGGTGCACCAGCCGGGAGGAAGTCAACTCTGAAAAGTGGCGGTCAGGACCAGGTCGTCTTATGTATCTCTCCCCCGCTGAGAGCAACTACGACGCAAGTGGAGTACGCTCATAACGCCCACGCTCGTTCACCAGTTGCCTGGTACCGACCGGATGACGTGGTCTGGACGTTTATTGTCTCGAGATCCAAAGTAACAAAACAAAAGCCATTAGGGAACATATTGAACTAAAAACTACACCCGTACAGGTAATCGGGTAGAAACAACCAACGCTAGAACTCAAATGCTGAACCACAGCTTGATCATACAGGAAGGATTGGCTGCCATTGGTTGTGACCGCCTTGAAATACTGCAGCACTTTAACTGAATGCAAGGCTATGGAAGACTCTTATTGTGGAATCCAGAAGAAGAGAATAGTAAATTGTTGCATCCCACGCCGGGCATCTTTGTGCTGCGTGGACCATAATGCTTTGTCGCTCGGCATTAAAAGACCTACGATGTAAGAAGCTGTAAACACTGGTAGCACAGTGAGGGAAGCATCACTAAAACCTGAGCGCTTCCACACACCTTTTGCTCCTCAAATATATAAATCACAAAGCTGTTGCACACACAAATATGTATGCATGCAAACACAATCGCGCACAAACACCCACCCACCTCCATACGTACACAACATGCAAACATATATAGATATGCATTTGCACGCACACACACACACACACACACACACACACACACACACACAAACACACACAAACACACACAAACACACACACACACATCATCCTGTCCACCCCCACAAAAAATTCACCTGGTAGAACAGAGTGACCTCGTTCTGCCACAACCCTTCAGTCATCCTCAGTGCACACACACACACACACACACACACACACACACATACACACACACACACTTTCCTCAGTGAGCCGTGCTGAGTGCAGGCTCCCAACAAGCACACTCCCTCAGTGGGCCTGTTAAGTGATTAGCTCAACACTGCACACCACTCAGCACACTATTAACCCTAGCTAGGATCACACATCCTATAGCATCCCACACTGCAGTGATGAGCTAGAGATTAGATGCTACAGCAGCTAACGCTCATGTCACTGGAAAGCTGAAATAGGGTATTTTCAGGACGCTCAGAGTTTGCTGACAGTCTGTAGGGACCCAGAAGGAAGAGGAAACATTTGCCTGACTGAAAATGTTTGACTGGACACGTCTGGGCTTTGAGATGAATAAATGATCATAAAATGTCGACAGAAATCGGAGTGTGTGTGTGTGCGGGGGCGTGTGTGTATGCTTATCTATGTATGGCTGCACTGTATGGAACAAGAGTCTGAATGTGTAGTGTTGAGTTTAGTTAGTTGTTTTTGTTTAGTTTGGTCTGACAGTGTGTCTACCTTTTGTCGTGCCCTGCCACCACCCTTCATGATATGGCAGTATTTTATATTGGCATTTTTATGTTTTTGACTTCTCTGCAAGCATTTAGGCAGCTGCGTTTGAGCCCATGTGCATGCATTTCAATATAAGCAGTTAATGTAGCCCTCCACGGACCCAGCCAGGGTTTGTGATGTGATGCGAACACTGCTGCTGCCGTTCTAATGAGAGTCTCAGGAGATGGCAGGTACATGCTTTCTGTCCCTCCAGCCACCCCAGAGCAGTGCCCTTCTCTCTCAGCATCATTAGCGCTTACATTAACAATCTAATGGCAAAAACACACACTCGTGTAATGAGGTTAAGTGACATTGTTACGTGTTGGGACTGCAATAAATGACAAGCTATAACTGTGTAAACACAAACATGCAGCGCAATGAAGTTTAGCAATTGAGAAAGCTCTCGTAATTAAACTTTCTCTCTTTCAGGAAAACAAAGACATTTATCAAATGTTAAGTAGAAGTTGTACAGCGCAGCAACATAGGTACTATGAGGAAAACTGCCTGAAAGAAAAATGAGTCATACTGAGGTTCCAATGCTGATAGTGTGGTACCTAATCACATTGTTAACTAATGACTAATAGTGAAGCTGTTTTCATGAATGGCCATATAGGCTAGGTCTCAGGAGATTGCTGTTTGATTAATCCAATTCAAGGCACATGTCTAGGATGCTTGTCTAGGATGCTTGTTTTTATTTGTTGCCCTACGGGGTGTGTTTTATTTTCTGCTGCAGACGAACAGCCTTTCATTTATCACATCCTGGGCTGAAAAGACACCTGTCGCATAACTGGCACCAGAGACAGCGAGGAAAGGAGAGCCTGGGGGAAAACTAATGTTAGGTGTGCTTCGTCCTAAATATTAACCAGGCGCTTCTCACTATAAACCTGCTGATGGTAGCCACTTCTGGATAGAGGGAGCGAGGATGCGCCCCAATCCTCCATGGACGCCACTGCCCTAGTTGTGCGGAGGTGACCCCCATGTGTTCTACATGGCCCTCACATTCACCATTGTTATTTATGAGCTTGTAAAGGTGTCCTTTTGCAGGGAGACCATGTGGCACCTGTTTTAGCAGTAGGTTAAAGCACAGCACAATGTGTACTGCAAAGGTGAAACTCCAGTGGCCTGAGTGGGGCTAACCTACACAGCAAAATGGGATACAACTTCTAAAAGTGGGCTGAAAGCATTCAAGTTAGCCGCTGGTTCATATTTTGGTGAATAGCATGTGGCACACACTGTAAAATTAGACGTAGATACTGACAGAGACGGCCAATCTTTTTTTAATGTAATTATACTCATATCTCACACTTAATGTGGTAATGAGTTTTTGATGTTACAATGTTACGTGTAGCACCTTTCATGATCAAATTCAGAATCATTGGTGGTTTTTACACATCATTAACACTTTTTTGTAGCAGTAGCACTGTAAAGGAGGTCCTCTCGGTTACGTTACGTCTCTGTTCCGTTTCTCTAGAGCTTCCTTATTGGCAAAGCATGTTTACGCAGAATACTATATTGTCCACGGTAAATCATAATAATATATTTGCACAGTAAAATAATTGCACATGATTAGTACAATGATGAGACAAGCGGTTGTTATGTTTAAAACCTTTATTGAAATTTCTGCTGTTCATGATCGTTTGTGCTTTCCTCATTCGATCTGTTGTTTATTTCAGATGCCAGGTGGTTGGATTGGCCACACCACCTGTGGAAGGTAATTACATGGTGTGATTGGCGGAGCTCGGAGCAACTACTCCGTGGTTCCGTCAATCAAGTGCCATAAACGGCATAGATGAATTGTGTGCAGTTATTCTAGGATTAACGTGATTTACAAATATAGCGAACGTCATGTCACATGCTAAACGCTTACCTGTGCTCTCCTGTCTCCAACTCCCAGGATGCACGAGCAAAAGAGTCCCCAGGGAAACAAACACCTCTTCGTCTGGGAGGGTTCCACCAGATAGGATTGTGTATGGGGTGGGAAGTATATATCAGGTTTATCTTTGCTAGTTTTGTGGTTGGTGGCACCCAAGGCTGTTTTTTTCCCAGGGGAGGTAGTTGGTAGTACTGGTCATGGAAGCTGGTCCTTGTGGCTGCTGCTGGTTTTTCTATGCCGTATTCCATGCACACTATATGTAATCGTAAATAAATACCCACCTTTGGGGTTTGCTTAATCTCCTGCATCTGCCTCCACACTTATGGTTTTGACCGCTCCCAAGGTCAGTCTAACAAGTGGTGTCAGAAGTGGGATCTTTACCATAGTGAGGAGGTGAAGATGACCAGAGGAGGAAGGAAAAAAGAGCAACGTGAAGAGCCAGAGGACAGTGAAGCTACGTTGTCAGCTGACCAGGAGGCCATGGCAGGCAACACAGGGGACAAGCTGGAGGAACTGACCGGTATGGTGAAATCTCTTATGCAAGTTCAAGGCCCAAGTAACCAAGATGCGAGAGGAGCAGCACACGGAGCAAGAGGAAAGGGTAGAGCTTCCCAAACTCAGACATCCCTTAGACATTGACATTCCCCCTGATGTAGGTGTACTGCAGGGAAAGGATCCTACACTTAAACAGTGGCTTGAGAAAGTGTCAGAGGTTGAGGGGCTCAAACAGGCAAGTGCAGGCTGTTTGGAGGATGCTACTTACCTCCTCAAGGAGGGTGTCCTGTACCAGCGTGAGGGCAAGATTGAGGCCTTAGTGTTACCCCAGTC
>CABFOQ010048974.1:0-63266 GCA_900660455.1 Gephyroberyx darwinii | reverse complement strand
ACAGGTGAGTCAAGGCAATCTTTCTACCAATGAAGCTCAAGTTGGTTTGCCTGTCTGCATGTTTCTTCCATTCACTTGCATCATCACCATAGGGAGCCGAAGTCACCTCTACTTATCTCTGGTTCACTTCTGCCTATTTTGATACATTACGTATTACTTGATGCTACTAAATGAAACTACTAACCGTATGGTCCTGATTCTGAAATACATTTTGCACGCAAAACTTGTCAACAATAATTACAGAAATGTGTATATCTTATGATTTCTTGTATAACGGAGAGTGCCGCCAGGTGATTTTCAGCAAAATCTATTAATTTGTGTAGTTGGTAGAAGACGAGGGCTGTATAAATAAACTTGACATTCAGATATCCTTTTTTTCTGGGATCTCCACACCCAATATGTCGCATGCAGGCTCTGGTCCAACAAACTCAACAGGGACCAGAACTCTTTTGGACCAGAGTTTGTTTACATTTCAGTGTTTTTGAGTGAATCAGGGTACCAACTTTCCATAATCTCAATCAAACAGGGATGTGTGAACGTGGCTTTAATGTAGATTTACGGCCTGTCATAATTTATCATCTTCATCCACCTTCATCAACCTCTTCTCGGCTTACTTTTGTGTAAATGAGATTTTGTGACACTTCTCTATGCCTTCTTCTGCCAGAAGCTGATCGAGAAGCAGACCAGCTTTGACAAACAGCTTGACTCTCTAACTGACCTGCTGTCTGAGATGGAGACCCGAGGACCCTTCAACCCCAAGGTAGAAACAACAAAAGATAAGAGGAAAGAAGGGAGGGCATATGGAATAACTATGCAAGAAAGATAACTGGAGTTTACAGAAGGAGTAGACTATGTAGAGGATAAGGTGAGAAAGACTTTAGTGCTCCAGGAAGCTAAAAAAACAGATGAGAGGAGAAATGACAGCAGAGTTTGACTCAGTGGACTCACAGTGTAAGCGTCCTACACCCTGTAGACAAAGAGAATGAGTCAGAGACAGAAGAAAGGATTAGTTTGGAGAGATGCCAGATTGGTTTAGTTTGTCTCTGTTCAGGTTAAAACCTCAATGATTAGTGAACTATACGTACATCAGACTGAAAGAGAAGACAAACAAAGAACAGGGAAGCCGGTGACTCACGCTGAGAGAAGAAATGCTTAGAGAGCGAGTGATGCATACAGAACTGAATGGAGAGCATGAGAGTGTGATGAAGCCAGAGTGCCCTGCCAGGGATCCAGTGAAAAGGCCATAAATGGAGAATGCTTTTATCCAACAGGGAGGAACTGGATCAGGGCAGAATAATGTTGGCACCAATCCGCAAAATAAATGTCAGGATTGCGAATTACGTCTGATAAGCTCAAACTTTGGAGCGCTTTGAATGTTTGCTTCAGTCAAAGTACCTTGTTCAATAGCAAAAACAACTGCCTGTCTGCAGCTTTTCAGCATGCAGTGGTATAAACTAGAAATGATTTATCCACCTGTAGAATCAAGGGATAGATGGACTTCTGATAATGTTACTGATGTAACTGATTGCTATTATTTTCTGTGTGCAGAAACTTTTTGAGGTGAAGCAAACTGTAATGAAATAATGTTGTTGTTGTTGTTATTGTTGGATCCACAGTTACCAAGCCAGTATTCTTCAGCACCCAAGCCTTCAGCTCCTCCACCCACTGCTCCCAAACCGAACCTCTCCTTCCTCCCCCCTCCAGAGATGGGAGACCGCCCACCTCCCGCGCCCTGGGCAGAGGAACTCAAAGCCAGAACGAACCGACAGGCCAATCACAGTTCTGTACCCGGTTCTGCTCCGACCCCGGCTCCTCAGCCATTTGCTAAGGCCCCAGCCGTGGCTCCCAAGTCTGGTTTTGGAGGGAGAACAGCAACTTCAGCAGCCTCTCTGGCACAGAAACTGAACCACAACCTGAACCACACCCCTACCCAGTTTGGTAGTGCACCAAAACCTTCTCCTGCTCCTGCTGCTAGCTCTTTCCCTCCACCTCCCGCTGCTCCCCCTGCCCCTCCTGCTCCACCAAACAACATGGCAGCTCCCCCTGCCTCCAATCACATAAAGAGCACTCCCTTCGCCAGTCAGGAGAATGTTAACCCACCTCCTCCTGCTCCCATGCCTCCTCATCAGCCCAAGAAGATGGCATCTTCACCCTCCTCCTTCAACCAACCAATGAAAACCCCTCCTGCATCAATGGTATGTTCCAGTCATTTTCTGTTACTATGAGAGGCCCTTTGCAATACAAGTACAATAGAAAGGCACCAGATGTACAAAACAGTCAACAGATGAGAGCCATGTATTTTAAATGAAACACAGGATGTGCACTACACAACATTTTCAAAAGCAATCTGGTCAACCGTAAATAACAAAAGGCTATATTAGGCAGTGGATGCACTAAGTATGAAACCATGTAAATAATGCATTGACACCGGGTGTGTGGTGTGTGTGTGTGTGTGTGTGTGTGTGTAAGCAGACCTCACCCCCTGGCCCAGTGGCTATCCCAGGTGGCGGTGTTCCTCTTTCCATGCGGGAGGTGGAGGAGCTGGAGAGAATGACCAAGGACTTCATTAAGGACATGGACACACACGCCCCTGTCATCACCTCGCCTCCCACAGGTACACACAGTGGGAGTGATAGCCCTTCCAATCCACCCCACACGTTTTTGCTGATCAGACAACAGATCATTGAACATATGGTTATGGTTCTAGCTGAACGGCTGCTATTTTTGTCACTGATCACAGTCATTTGAACGCAGTCTCCCTCCCTCTGTCCTACTGCTGGACGGGTCAAAACATTGCAGAGGAATTAGTAATTAATTAGGAATGGACATGATTTTTTTTTTAACATTACAGAATTTCTTGGATAATTTATGAGGCTCTGCGGGAAGTCAACAACTAGAGCTGGAGACGAAATGAATCAGGATAATTTAAGTTGTTATAAAATGTTGGCTTCAGAGAAACCGCCCTTTTGTAAATATTGTAAATCATCTGCGTTTTATGGAACAGTTTACCTATACTCTGCAGTTACAAAAGGATAAGGGAGAAGACCTTTGGGAGAAATTAGAAACCTTGTAATTACTACCTCTTATTAGTGCTGTAATAGTTTGTGTGCTTAGAATTTATTAGGTGTAGTGGGATATTATTGATCTCTTTATTGATCCCTTTACTGTGTCTACTCCTTCACTGCTGTGGTGTTTCATGTTCTCCTCTCTTTATACACTGTTGGCTAACACACAAATGACTTTACAGACTCATTAAGCTATGTGTGTTGTGTGAAACTGTCGTTCCAAAAATAGACTGTTCCACACAATCAAACTAATCAAATAAATTGTATCATCTTGTGATCTGTGGAAATGATTGAAAATGTCATCCACATTAATTAGATACACACATGAGCTCAGTAGGAGCTCATTGTCACTGACCATGTGTGTATATCTTACTCTTCCCCACCTTCTGTTGCTCTTCCTCCCTCCCTCAGAGGTTTGTGGGAAGTGTGGTGAAGCTCTGTCCCGTACTCAGCCAGCAGTGAGGGCCATGGATAAGCTCTTCCACTCCAACTGCTTTTGTTGCATGAGCTGCCATCGCCCCCTGCAGGGCATGCAGTTCTACGACAGGGATGGCTCACCTCAGTGCGAGGACTGCTATACGGTGAGGAGACGCACACAGACAAATGCGCCATCATCTCCCCATGTGTTCCCAGGTTGTTAACTGGTTTCTCTGTTGCTCTGTTGCTTCCCCTCCTCAGAGTTCCCTGGCAGTGTGTTCCCGCTGTGGGGAGAGGATCACAGACCGTGTGTTGAAGGCAGTGGGCCAGTGTTTCCATTCCCACTGTTTCCGCTGCAGCACCTGCTCCTGCAGCCTGGAGGGGGCGCCCTTCATCACCGATGACAACAACAACCCCTACTGTGTCCAGGATTACCACAGGTGTCTAGTAATTCCTGTGTGGCTCCTTTTTTAACGTGCCCTCGTTGACTGCCCCTCCTCGGGGTATCCCTGCTGAAATACATCTAACGGTGAACTTTTCACCTCTCCATTCCAGGCGTTTCTCCCCTCTGTGTGTGAGCTGTAACGAGCCAATTGTTCCAGCTCCAGGCAGCGAGGAGACGGTCAGAGTGGTGGCCCTTGACAAGAACTTCCATCTCAAGTGTTACCGCTGTGAGGTAAAACACACAATTATAGAAGAATATACATCATTTATGCTCAGTAAAATTCTTAGTGTCTTAAAAATGTGCCCTGAGTCCTCCTTTCTATTATTGTAGGATTGTGCCCGACCCCTCTCCATAGAAGCGGATGCAGATGGCTGCTATCCATTGGATGGCAGAATCCTGTGTATGAAGTGCCACACCCAGCGAGCCAAGCAGGCCATGCAGTGATTGGTGAAAACACCTGTCACTCAGTCAAACTATGAACCAAATCCTAAAGCACAGGATTCATTCAGCTGCCATTTTGCCTTTGCAACAGGGCTTAATATATGTGCGCAGGTGTGAGTGAGTGTGAATGTGCTGTGTGAAAGAGTATGTTTGCATGCAGGTACAATGTAATGTTTCCCCATCTCTCGTTGAGTCCTCCCCAGTGCAGAGGTAATGTACTGCATTGATATAGACTTCTCTCATCTTTTATTCCCAGACTCTTATTCTCTTCTGCTAGCCTTCCTTGTGTGCCAGAGCTTATATTTCACAGCCATTCTTTGTTTATTCTCCCAGCATAACTTGCACAGCCCAACCAGTCCAAAGCTGCCTCCTTTCCTTTTCACTGATTTTCACTGGTCTCCTGCCCTGTGTGCGGTCTAAGAAGGAAGGGATGGATGAGATGGTGATGACTGAAGGTATTGAGACATACTGTAGCTATAGTGTGAGGAGTATCGGAGACCCCCCCTCCTTGACCATTTCACAGATCTCAGCTCTCTTGTTGGCTGTTGGCGGAGTATACCTTTAGCACTTTGGCAGTTGTAGTGCCTGCAAGCACTGTTGATGTTGACTTCCTGCCTAGAGAGTGCTTTGTATCAGCCATTCTACTCTGATAGCATTTGTAGTTCATCTAGGGCTATAACTTGACTGCAAAAAAAAACAAAAACAGTGAACGTTGCTCTTAGGTTTCTTGTGATGTGAATTTGTTGATTTATAGGCATGCATCGTGAACAAATTACTCCTAGTTGCTTACCTTATTTGATCATACACATAAGGGGAATAACCCTAACCCAGATCAAATTGACCATTTTCTTGTTAAAAAAAAAACTGTTTTAAGCTGATTTAAGCCTGTTAAGTATTTTTAGATGCACGTTGTTGCAAATTATGAACAAAGATGAGAAGTTTGCTAAGCACAGATTCCATTCCAGGGATCTCATCATGTAAAATAAGTGTAGTTATGAAGATCAGCTGCATGGCTGGAAATAGGACCTAATGTGTGATCATTGCACATTTCCATAGTGTTACCTTTTTGGTGAAATGACTTATGGAAAGAAATATCCTTTTAGTCTCACTTTGACTCTAAAACCACAGCACAAGATACATTTTGTTCAAGTACGCATCATCGAGAAACATACTGTAGTAAGAAATGCTTTTTTCTTCACATCTACAGCACTAATTAATATCATTTATGGACCTATTGTGGTAACACATGTACAATAACTAAACTAAATAGCACTACTGGCAGCAGGATTAAAGAATAGTGCAATCAGCAGCTTTGAGCATTTTTCTAGCAGAGAATTTCCAATTGAGTTTAACATGTAATGACCAAATACTTTAAAGCTGTTGGTAAGATTTAGCTTAGTAAAACACACTTACCTACAATTCACAACCTGTTTTGTGGCATTCACTTCTTACATGTTTTGTATCACTTTTAATTTTTTTTGTGTTGGATCCCAGTTATATTGGTTTTGTTTTATTCTGATATTATTACAGTAAATACCACTATTCTTTCTGTTGTACTATCTGTTGTACTTTTGTGTGTTGATGTCGGTTATATACTTCTTTATTCTTATTATATTCTTACTGTATTTCAATGATAAATGCTTTAGTTTCTTTGGTTTTAATATTTAACCTGGCGATGTGCCTTCTCTGCTCTTGTATTACATTGTTCCTTGCTCCTGGTTTGCATCTATAGTAATTAATTCCTACTTGTGCTTGAAGCCTGGTGCAGTAAAAACACTCAGAATGACTATAACAACACCCAAAACGTATGGCAAAATGTGACTCAGCATTGCATGCTAGCTGTGTTGGTGGTGGTATATTTTAGTATTATAACACTTTTTTTTTGCACCAACTAGTCCGCCTTTGTGGCCCTGCCTTTATCATCACAGTGTGATCATATATGATGATGCCTTCACAGCTGCATTTATTTAATGTTACGTTGTCCTACGGTATTACATGATGATGCCTTGTCTTTTCCTATAGTTCTTTTTATAAATTCCTATTTCATATGCGTGAATGTGTATATGTTTACGATTAAACATGCCAGCATCAGTAACACCCTCTCCCCCATTTGGCTGTATTAAAAAAATGAAAATAAAAAAACAAACTGCTACATGCCAATTGTCTTGTGTCCAATTCCTTTACAGTCATTTTTATTGTGACAGACCCACATGATACACAATTAATAGAATTATTTAAGCAATCACTAAGTGTTGCACAAAATTGAGGAAAGCTTGTCGTGTTTTGTATCACCATTATTTTCCCTCCCTCTGGTCTGCCATCATGTGACATCCATGAAACATGTCAACTCCCAGGCTCTCGATGCATTACGCTGTTAAATGACCTCTAGGACGCCCTACTGCTCTATCAGTTCATACCAGCCATGTGTTGCACTGATAATGACGACAGCAGATGCATGTGTGTGCGTGTGTGTGTGTTTACTGCCCAGAAAATGGTTGCCCTCATTCAATGTAATGTAACAATGTATAAGCAAAAGTAATTTGTTGGTGTTATTTTACACGTCTCAGCTTTCTGTACTCATGTCTGACACTACATGGAGACAGACTAGACACTGAATATACTCTTAAGTCCTTTTGAGTCTTTATGTAGGTGGTGCCCCCTGCTCACAAACAACAAATAAATCGCCATACATGTCCCACAGTAGAGCCATAGTATTTGGTTGATTATCTGGGGTCTGAGGTGGAGAGAGCAAGACGTTGCCTGCAGCGTTCTTTTTATCAGAATGTCAGATGAAGAGAGAAGTGAGTGATGAAAAGAGATAGAGGTGACAGCTGGCTTGACGGAGGAATAGAGGCAGAGGCTGCACGTGTGAAATATCAAAAGTTAAAGGACATTAGAGGATGCAATACACTGGAGAGACAGAGCAAGACATCCATCCACTAAAAATATGAGGAATATCCCACTAGAGCTTGAGGTAGGATCTTCAGAAAGATTTAGAAAGTTGACCATGTTATGAAACTATGTTGTTATGAAGTGTTTGCTGAAGGCTGAAGTGAAAGCAACGGCTACACATTGCATTGTAGAAATGTATGTTCTTTAAAAATAAATTACACTATTGCAATTATGTGGTTGGCAAGTAAATGAATGAGGTCTGTAGTATGCTCACATTATGCTGCATGCATGGTTGGTTACCAAAAGGTATTTTCTAGTCAAGTCAGAGCAAGACAGAAAACATACATAGTGAAGTGATATTAGAGTGATATGTCATTCTATATAATACATAGATTATAGTAGAGACAAACTTTAATGCAACACCAACATAAGAAAGCATTCAGCTGAGCCAGTTACACTCTTGTTTGCCCACTTCCAGCCACAGCCGTCACCCCAGCCATTATCACAGCCAGAACCTGAGACGGGGCTTCAGCCTCCACCCCTCCCCCAAGCTGTCTGCCAGGCCCAGCAGCACATCCAGCTCCAGTCTCAGCTACAGCTCCGTCCCCTCTCCCAACATCCCTATTTGTCATCCCAGTTAGAGGCTCAGACCCAACCTCAGCCAGAGCCTGACCCCCAGCTCCAGCCCCTACCCCAGCCTGGTGAGGAAGCCAGGCCTGTGTGGATAAACCGTCAAGGACTTCTTCTCCTCGTCTTGGTGTCCTCCCTCTGTGCCGCCATTCTGGGCCTGGTTTACTTCACCCGAACAGAAAACACAGGGATCAATGGTACAGCAAGACACACAGAAGCAACACAACATAACACAATGAATTCAGAATTTGTCTTTCTATCTAATCTTTCTCTCGCTTTCCTTCAGTCACTCCATGTACCTCCCCAGCCTGTCAGAGGGCCTCAGTCCGTCTATCCATGTCTGCTGACCCCTTCACCCAGCCCTGTGACTACTTCTTGTTCACATGTGGATCTGTCAGTCAGAGGAAAAGGGCTGTGTGGTCAGAGAGGAGAGGAAATGAGGAGAGAGAGGACGCAAGTCTGAGAGAGGAGAAGATAATGGATAGAAACACTGCGCTGCTGCAGTATCTCAGGGAGATTTTGGGTATGAACCTGCAATCACATTTGTTTGAAAAAACTGACCACAGGGGCCGACCGTGAAATACACTGTATTGCCAATATTGTAAGCACAACTGCATCACACCAACCAGGGGTATATAGGGAATACATACATGTTGGTGAATGGGTGGAATTATATTTTTAGTATGAATCGTAATGCTATCACCTCAATATAAAGTGAATGGTGTTTTATTATATACTATATCTGTCAGAATCGAACAACAACTCGACTAGTTCAGCTGTGCAGAAGGCCAAAGGATTCTACCGTTCCTGTTTGGACGCCAGATCCATAGAGGCTGCTGGAGCAGAGCCCTTCCTCACACTCATCCAGAAAGTGAGATAATCAGACTAATAAATCACCCCAAAACATTGATTTCCAATGTAATGTTCCCTTTTCCTCCTCTCCTCAATTTGCCTTTCTTTGTATTGTCCTCCACAATGAACTCAGGAGGGCGGGATCTGGTCATTTGTCACATGAGATGTGTCAGGCATCACTGATGGGATTTTATCACTACAATTACGAGTCACAAGTTCTGATAACCAGTCAAGAACGGGGGGATGACATGTTTACTGTTGCCTTGTTTATTTTTGTATCTGTGCCCCACTCTTTTGCTCTTTTGCCTCTATTTCCCCCCTGCCTCTCTCTCCATGTATAGCTGGGGGGCTGGGCAGTGTCAGACCAGTGGAATCAGACTGATTTCAACTCCACCCTGAGCCTGCTGATGAGAGACTACGCCACCTTTCCATTCTTTAACCTCTATGTGGGCAAAGACCCAAATGAAATCGCCCGTGGATCCACCAGGAAATATATACAGGCCAGTATCCATAAAGGAGAATCATAAGTCCTAAAGTGCTGGTTGGAGCTCTGCAATGGCAAGAATAGGACTCAATGATTGTTTGAACTTTGTCAACAGATTGATCAGCCAGATCTGTTGATCCCGATTGAATGGAGTAACAAGACACAGAAGTCTCATGCTAATACTCAGGTTCATGTATAATACAAACTCTCATTTATTCAGGAAATATCTTTAGGTGCACACAATATCCATCCATCACACTCATGCATCCCCCATCATCCTTCTGTTTCTTTCCATTCAGACCATACGTCCGTTCTTGACATCGTGCCAGAGCTACCTGGCCCTGCTAGGGGCCCCGTCCAGCAGCAGCGACCACTATGTGGGCGTGTTCATCTCTCTATCCTCTCAGCTTGCTGTGGCTACTGCCCCGCTGTCCTACCGTCTGCTGAAGGGCCAGCTCCACCAACGCATGACCATCAAAGAGCTACAGGTACACTCTCTGGCTGTGGCACTATACACACACACACACACACGCAGCTACTGTGTCTGAATCCACTGTAACAATTCTCTATGTGATTGTGCACACAGAACCAGGCCCCTGCCATTGATTGGCTGGGCTGTCTACAGACTGTTTTCCATCCACACCCAATCAGCCAAGAGGATCATGTCCTTCTGCACAATATACCTTACATTGTGCAAATGTCCCACGTCATTGAGAGATGGCTGAACATGCATGAATTGAGTAGCAGGTACTGTAAGTGACCTGAAACGACATACAATCAAACACAGCCATGGAGCATTTCAACATTTTTGACTCTGACTTTGTGATGTCCCATTCTTTTCTCCTCAGTGATCCACTTCATACTTACATGATCCTCAATCTACTGAGCACCTTCATACCTGCACTGGACTCCAGATTTTCTGAGACACAGAGGAATTTTTCTGTGGCTCTTGGTAACACTGATGGGGTGAGTGACCATCATGAACTGCTTTCTGTAGGATGAGGAAGTCCTGTGAATGGTTTATTTGAAGCAGATCAATTTCAAATTTAGTTTGCTGTTCATTCTGGGGGTTTTCACCAGGTAGCCCCTCGCTGGAAGACGTGTATGTTGGAGACTGAGAAAGGATTTGACACAATTCTCACACACCTTTTCAATAACAGGACTGCACACAGTGAGGTGAGGAGACCATGTGGAGTGTGTGGACTGAAAATTACACTGAAATTTATAATGCTGATGTGAATTGAAGTGACTCTTGTTGTTCAACAGGCAGAGGATATTATTCAGAATATTCTTTCCTCCTTCAAGTCCCAAATAGTTCATCTAAAGTGGCGTGATCAGAAGTCCCGCCAGTTTGTTATGAATAAGGTAACAAGTGAAACACAAGATGTTCTTGTACTTCTTGCACTGTGTTGATTTGTTTTTCACAGCCTGTCTTCCCCTATAGGTTCAGTCTCTAACTCCAAGACTTTGGACTAAAACAGAGATCCCTGGGGAAGCTGAACTTGACCAGCTTTTCTCCAAGGTAGACTATACTACTCCAGGGAAAATACATTTCACTTAATTGAGTAATTAATTAACTCACTGTTTCATTTATTTCTACATCACTGGTCATTCTAAATGTCAGCATCGGTTTGGAAACAGTAGGTCTGCTTTGTGCTGCGTCATGGACCAGGAGGACTGAATAATGTGACTTTATGGACCTGGTCGATCGTTGTTATTGCATTAAACTGACTAGCTGGAAACAAAGGCCCATCACTGACCTGACCTGCGTGATTTCAGGTGACAATCAGCACACACAGCTATTTCTCCAACTACATCCAGCTACTGTCCCTGCAGCAAAAGAGACGCACCAAACTCTTCACCCAGACTGAGGATGTTGACAGGTAAGTGGCTGCGTCTAGTCTAGATTGGTGGATATGAATGAATTCAGTCCTGAGCCTGTCTTAATCTTTGTTCCTTTCCTTTAGTTTGTCTGTCACACCGTTTATTTTGGGTAAGGAGCTCATCTTTCCCATGGGAATGTTTGTCCCTCCTTTCTTCCATCCTACCTATCCCAGGTAAATGACATACTGAATTCATGAGCACTAGTGGTTCATGGTATACTAATAGTGCATTACAAACCATAGGATAGAAAATCATCATTGGTTTTGTTGAAACAGGGCTATGAATTATGGTGTTTTGGGTTCCCTTCTTGCCAAAGACATCCTCCATCTGCTTCTGCCAGACAGTAAGACAGCAGCACACTAATGTTAAAACTTGTCTCTCTGTATTTGATGAGGTAATGACATTGTCACATAAATAATCATCTAAATAATATGTATTTTCTCCATATACTCCTTGTAGACATTTTCAGTATGATTTGCAATACCATATCAATCGCTCTCTCTTGTTGTAGTTCACTCTCAGAGTGAGACGGTGCAAGCTGTGGGGGAATGTGTGTGGGCTCATTACCTCTCTGTAACAGAAAAACCAGGGAGAGGTAGAGCGCTCTCTCTCTCAGCAGCACAGCAGCAGGAGACGTGGGTGCAGTACTCTGCACTGCAGATGGCATTACAGGTCAGTAATAGGAATTTGCTGCTCTGCTGGGTTGTTTTTTTTTTGTACTTAATGGCAATGTGAATCTCATCCATGGTTTGTCTTGCCCTTTCTCAGGCTTATCACCAAAGTCTAAAAAAGCATCCAGGTGACACTTCCCTCTCAGGAGTCTCTCACACTCGTCTGTTTCTCACTTCTTTTTCTCAGGTACTAGAGTATAATAAGTATGCTCTGTAGTTCTCACTTTTCATTTTCATCGCATTTCCATCTCCCTTCCATTCAACCACTGCTTCCATTGCTATAAATGTATTATCTTTCAGGTTAACTGTGACACTGACCCGTACCGTGAATTTATGCCCATGGAACCTTCCTTCTTGGTTAAGGTCATCTGTGCCAAGTCTGACCTGTGTCCTACAACCCTGCAGTGCCCCAATAAAACCCAGCAGCACTTATTACCTACATGCTGAATAGAAGCTTCTTAATGACCAGCAGCATTTTTGCCAATTACTTTTTTTTTGGATTACATTAACATTGTTAGTGTTGTCAGATTATTGTTACAAACTTCTGTAATATTACAAATGTATCAATGTACACGGTCAGTGTATATGTTATCCTAAAACATGTTCAAACCGAGAAATAAAAGGGATTATAAGTAATACTGATGTGCATAATGTTCTCCTCACTATATTATCTGTTTGGTATTTCTATAAATAAAATGGGAATTTAAAAAGTTTTTTTTTCCTATTTGTTTTATTTTTACTCTTATGTCTTAAGTTAGATGAGGACATTTTTTCAGGTTTTTCATGGGTAAGAGGCAGGAAATATTGCTCACCAATCACCAGTTACATTGCAGTTCTGGAACCAGATTTTAAAGTATCTTAGGAATTGTTATTTTTCAGAAAGTAATTCAGAATGACAACAACGTCAGATATATACTAAAACTAAGTCACTTACTTTTGTTTATCCAATTTTGCAACAATCACGCAATACTTCAACTTTCTTCTTGAGATATAACTATAAAAGCCTCAGCGAAGTAAGAAATAAACAAAGTGCGACAATGGCAAGAAAACCCAAGAAGAGCATTAACCGAGAAGACGGTAAGAAAAAAGTCAATATCGGACGAAAGGGAACCACAGCCAGGAGCGCACAGGGAAATGGCAAAAGCAACGTTAAATCGGTTAAAAGCACGCCTATGAAGCCGGTGAAACAGGCGGGCAGAGCTGCTAAATCCCCGGGAGGAAAAGGCCTGGGGAAAGCAGGGGCGAAACGGCTGGGTCGGCTCCTGAAACGCGCCATTCAGGACAATAAACCGGTCACAGGAAACGGAAACGTTCCTTTACCAAGTGAGTCTTACGTTAACCAACGGTAGCTTCAAGCAGCTTAGATAACCACTTTTTTCCCCCGTTTATTTTTCTTATGGCTCAGGGCAAACCAATCAGTATTTTCTGTATATCTCCTAAAGTTAACCTAGCTAGAAACTAGAAAACTACTCGTCATAACCTGAATTTACTGATGTTAAAATCCAAAGCACCAAGAGTTAGTTACCAACATGTTGAATTCATAAAATGCTTACCTGGATACACTGGTTTCACGTTTTAGTAGGGTTATACATTATAAATAAGAAAAATATCCACGGTGCTGCACTTTGGGGGGAGACGGATGGGAGATGTTGCCAATGTTCACAAACAACCATCTTGAATACACTTTAAGATTTTGAAGGTTATTCGATAAAACTTTATTGGGGAAACTGGGTATTGCTTAACAATAACTGACACCTAAAATAATAACTTCTAACAGCCTATCGTGAAAGGAGCAAGATTTCCATTCTGTATACATCGGTGGATTCATGTTTTGACCCAACGCACCCCACTGTCTTAATCTGCCAGAGACTCCAGTTCGCCTCTTCAAGTATCAGACGCAGGCCGAGGCTGCAAATGCACCCAAGACTAATGCCGCAAAGCAAGGCGTGGCTCGAGTCCCCCAGCTCATACTCCACGTGGTCTCACAGTGCAAACACCGCGGTGGCATCTCCATGGCAGAGCTCAAGCAGGCCCTGGCTGCTGGAGGCTACGATGTCACCAAGAACAACAGCAGGGTGAACTTGGTGATGAAAGGGCTGATTAGAAAAGAGACACTGTTGCAAACCACAGGAGCTGGGGCATCTGGAGCATTCAAACTCAACAAGGTAGAGAGCCTTTGCCTCAGTATTGCATGTACACCTGTAAATTTGTCATCAGTTAGCTTGAAATAACAATGTTTATCATGTATCCCATGTCATTTTAATCCTTTATTTTCTATGAAACAAGAAACTGACAGAAGGGAAGAGAGTGAGGACAAGAGCCATGAAAACTTCAAAGCCCAAGGGAGCAGGTCTGAAAGCAGGAATACCAGCCAGCAAGTCCCCGAAACCAGCTAGAAAGTCACCTAAACAAGCCAGCAAGTCTCCCAAACCAGGAAGCAAATCACCAAAACCAGCAGGCAAGACACCCAAACCAAGAAGTAGAGCACCCAAACCAGCAGGCAAGACACCCAAACCAAGAAGTAGAGCACCCAAACCAGCAGGAAAGACACCCAAACCAAGAAGTAGAGCACCCAAACCAGCAGGCACGAAACCCAAACCTGCAACGAAGGCAACAAAACGAGTGGCACAGGGTGGAAAGGCAGTGGGGAAGGCTCAAAGGGCCAGGGGAGATGGACCAAAACAAAACCTGCATGCACTGAAATCTCCCCAGAAAGGACAACAACCTAAAGGCACCAAGCACCCTAAAATTCTACCATCCACAGTGAGAACAAGAACACAGCATCCCAGGGCCGCCAAGACAAATGCTTACTAACAGAATTGGTGTATAGACTGATTTGTTAAAGGCCTGTAGTAATAGAGCCAAACCACATGTACCCCAAATGCAATGTTCTCCTTTAGTTTCAGTGTTGAAAATACATTTGCTTATGGTAAGTTGAATACAGTATCATTTTTATTTTAATCTCTCATCTAGGCTGTATTTTACTCAGGGGAATCTAGGTACTGATGATCATATTTGTAATGTTAAGATAAGACTTTTCCTCCAGTGTGTTGTCATGCCATTTCCTTTTGTCAGCTCTACCCAATCTGTATAGAGAAAAAAAGTCACTCATTACTCAAACATACAATTTAATGTAACTGTATATTGATCCATATTACAACATTGAGTAATTGGTACAAAAACCATGCCTCTGCATTGGGAAAGGAAATACTCGGCACAAATTCTACATGTATTCCAGATGGTGCAGAGCAATAAGGCAGATAGGTCACAGCACTGTAGACAGTATGCCCAAAGATCGCCGCTCTCGATATATGTGTTAACACCGACGATGAACAGGATATATCCTTTGTACTCATGCCATCACTGGCGAACTGGATATTTTGTGCAATGTCATTCCATTCAATCCATTCTTAGTCCATATAAAAAACTATGTCCATGTGGTCTGCTTTCTCTGCTGAATCAGCATCCGTAGCTTACTCCCACTTTGTCACAACACACCCCAGACCTCCTCAAAGGCGGAGCACATCTTGGCACAGGTCAGCGCTCCAGAGAGGGGGTAGTTACTGATGGACACCGTCTTCTCTGTGTAGTCCACATTCACCTAGTAAAGACAGACAAGAGAGATAAACAACAGATGTCTGACATTGAAGACAGTGAACGGCCACCATTTAGAGCCAGTCCTCACCGCTCCATGCGCGAATGCTCCGACCACCACTGCTGCAGGTCCCTCCGCGGGCACCACAGACCGAGGGCAGACAGCCTCCCCCGCAGAGAAGGAGGTGGAGATGCGGGGGCAGCCAGGAGGCAGGTGGTCAGACACTGGGTTCCTTATCATCTTTAGAAGTCGCTGTGGACCATCAGCTGCCCTAACACTCAGCTTGTGCAACAGCTGAACTAGAAGGGAAGAAGGAGGGGGAGAGATCAGAGATGGAATAGCGATTGAATGTGCAGTTTTGTGTACTTTCTCTACACAAAGACCAACCAAACATATGTACATGGCAAACACAGCAGAAGTGGGAGACACAGATATTTACCCATGAGGCCACAGAAGCGAGTGAAGGTCCTTGGAATGCGGGTCTGTGGGTTGATTTCTATCAAGGCATTTTTCTCTGTGTGGATATAAACCTGCAACAGGCCTGCCCGGTTCAGTGGACTGTCCATCAACATTAACAGACACTGGTGAGAGAAGATAAAAGGTTAAATGAAGATCCTGATAGACTGTTGGAGAATGTAATGGTTCATTAATAACCAATTACCTGATGTGTGATGTCTGGCCTTATCTTCCCTGGATCCCTTCCACTTTTGATGATCATACTTTTATGTTGGTCACAGTTTAGTAGTTCAAAGGTTTTGCCGACCTAGGAAATTCAAAACAGCAAAGCAATATCTCTCGATTACCATTATTGTCAACTCCGCTTCCCGTCCCGTTGAGGTTCAGAGTGTAGCCTGCACAGCTTGCGTTACAATACAAACACACCACAGCGGAGAAGTGTTACCTTCACTGATTCTAACGTTGCCCCTTCCAGAATGACAACCAGCCGCCTCTCTGCCATGCGGTCATGAAGGCTGCGGAGGTGTTTCGCTGGCTTCGGCTCATATTCGTCCAAATGTTCAAGACCACGCTTTTGACCACCACGAGCTTCCATGTTGTCTGTCTGAAGATCGTCGCAAAATGTCTGCGTCACGTCAAAAAGTGCGCGCGCGCTCACACCCGTGCGTGTTCTCGCCAAAGTTTTAAGTGTGTGCGGGCGCGCGTGTGTAAGCGCATGAACACACCACAACGACTTCGTCTATTGGAAGCGCCGGATATGCTGCTGCAACGTGTTGCGAGAAATTCACGTGCGATTTTTTTGTCCTGTACCGTACAGCCAGAAGTCGGATCAAATAAGGATAGATTTATTGGTGAGTATGGGCAGATACATCGATTAGTTTAACTGCTGGTCAAGGAACCACGACAGTACATTTTATTGACCTAAGTCGGAGCTTTGCTTCGGTAACGTTACCACGCAATGCTTGCTTGCTCTATTGACATGAGTTTAGTTAAGTTAGGTGGCAGAGTTGCCTCAGCTAGTGTTCAATTTGTAACAGTAACCGTTGTACAGTTGTCTGTCATGTTTGATTCTATCATAAGTATTCTGCCAGTGCAAAAACTTGCCTGGATTTGTCGACACACCATGCTGTTAAATTAGTGAATGACATATTGAGGCAGTTTAACATTGGATGACATATTTGTGACGAATGGTTGCTTAAATTAATTTCAGTCATTCATGTCCAAACAAAACTATCAGGGTGATGACGTTGAATTTACAAAGCGCTGTAACTTTTAAGCGTGTACCCTCACGGTGCTCCATCATCATGTCTTGTTTCCTTCCTAATATGCCAATCTGGCTCCAGTCAGATGAGCGCCAAAGCAATACAACATGATGAATAAAAGTGACTTCTAGTCATACACACTGATGTCATTTTGCACATTCAGCTCATCTCTTCAGGGTACCCGTGTAGCTGCAAGTCATGGGTAGGAAGTTGGATCCCACCAACAAGGTGAAGCGAGGGCCAGGGAGAAAAGCCAGGAAGCAGAAGGGAGCAGAGACCGAGTTGGCCAAGTTTATAACCGATGGTGAGTATGGTGCACTTTCTGTCAGATCTTCAGACATGTTGTTACTGTTTGAATCTGAACTGTAAAATCAATCATATTAACTCTCGCCGACGACATGTGGCTTCTTCATAAAGGTGTTTAATTTTTTGCCATTTGCAGAGGAAACTGGACCAAAACGCCTGTCAAGTAGAGCCAGGAAAAGGTAAGAGGCTGACTGAGTACATAACATGCAACAAAACTATACTTTTCCCCAGTATAGTGTATATATTCCAGTATATATTCCAGTAGTATATATATATTACCCCACCTGTCTCAGTAATATTGTCATTTTCCAGAGCTGTGAAGAGAGACAAAGATTCTAAAAAGCCCAAAGATGTTGCAGAGGCGCCGCCAGCAAAAGGTAACCACATCAATCATTCTGGTTGTGTTGTTTTCTCTCTACATTACTAATGCTAGCCATTGAGACTAAAGCCTACGTCACACTACATTATTTTCACTGTGGATTGTAAATGCAACCGGACCATCCTGTGAGGGTGAGTCGGGGCTGGGTGCACTCAGGCCTGACGGTCGGCGCAGATGATTCTGTAGTGTGAACGGCTTTGGCTATCCCGACAATCCCATAGCAGTTGGAGCTTGACAAGATTTTTTCAAACGTGTAATTGTGTTGGGCCCAGTCTTTTCACACTCATGTAGGTCCAAAACTGAAATCTGAGAGCAATTCTGGCTACAGCCAATGAGTGTTTAGCTCAAGGGGAAGAAAAAACAGTATAAACCAGAAGAGAAGTCGCTTGTAACAACATCTTCATTAGGTTAAGATAAGAACTCCACTTGCTCCATTCTTGATATGTTATGATACAAATGTATGACGTAAAAATAAATTAGTGTAAATGTAAACTGTAGTGAATTCATTTGTGGTATGTGGTATTTATTGTTCCAATTTTTTTTCTTCCCAAAAGGATTCACCGATGAGAACAGTGAATGGTTGAAACCAGCAACGAGGAAGCGCAAAATCGAACAACCTGGAAGCGAGGATGATAGTGAGAGTCAGTGGGAGGAGGAGGAGGATGAGGAGGAGGAGCAGGAGGAGGAAGGAAAGAAGGGAGTAAAACTAGGAGCTAAAGAGGTGGATGAAAACGACGACGACGATGATGATGAAGAAATGGTTGATGACTATGGTGCGCTTGATGACAGCAGTGATGAAGAAGCAGGAGAAGAAGGAAGTGATGGAGAGGAAGTATGTGAGACGATTCTACCGTTGTTGGTCCTTTATGTCTTTTAGAAACTAGGGAGATTTGCAGTTTGGTTCAGTGCGTTTTGTGTAATGTTTTATGATCCATACACTAACCCTCTAGAATTATGTTGGGCTTTTTTATTGTGACCAAAACTACTTGATTTTAGAGGTACTTGCCATTTTTATGAGAGTTGAAGCATGTTAACGTAGTAAAAGTGCAGTTATTAGTAGGGTTAAGCAACATTTTCTATAAAACAAATTTAATTACACATTTCTGGACTACTAACCTTGTTGTTTTTTATCCTGTGTTCAGCTTCTTCCCATTGAGCGTGCAGCCAGGAAACAGAAAAGGCTAAAGGACGCCATGGCTCAAGAGAGTGACGAAGATGATGACGACGACGATGACGAAGAGGAGGGGAAGAAGGCGGACACAGACATGGATGAGGAGGACACATTACAAACCAATATAGATGAAATGGATATGTTCAGGCTACCTGGGGCAGAGGAGAGGGAGAAAGAGGGTGAGTGACTTATTCTCAAATCAGATTTATTTTATTTGTAGGGGCAAACTAACATTTAATTCTTCTGAGTCTTAAGTCTTTCTCTTATTCTCTCCATTTTTAGGTATATTGCCTCTAGACCTGCAGACAGTCCACCAAAGAATAAAGGACAACATTGATGTCCTTTCTCATTTTGCCACAAAAAGGGAGGAGGGGAAAGAGAGGGCAGAGTATATCTCTCTTCTGAAGAAGGATCTCTGCACCTATTACAGCTACAACAACTTCCTCATTGAGAAACTAATGGACATCTTCCCACTCTCAGAGGTTTGTGTTTTGTGGTGCCAAAGGAACCACATGCTGTTGTCATTGAAATTGTGACGATCATCCTTTTACCAGAATTAGAATCACATTGATTTACATGGTGTTGACAGTAAAAATCAACATACATAGGAAAGACAAATGAAACAAAAATCTATCTAAACATCTTTTTCGTGTATGAGTAGAACATCTTAAATCATAGCTTGCTTTGTTTTTTTTCCCTTTGTTACAGCTGATTGATTTCCTTGAGGCCAATGAAATTCAGAGACCTGTCACTATTCGGACCAACACACTGAAAACCAGGAGGAGGGACCTGGCGCAGGTAGGGTAACCACCAGGGGTGGGCGATACGGACAAAATATCCTATCACAATATTTTCAGAAAGCAGTCAATGTAAACAGCTATGGCGAAAGTTATGAATGGGAATTACACGTGAATTATAGGTTAATATAATGTAACAATGTCCACAGTCTCTTTGTGGGGTCAACCTGAGAGAGTTTTAACTGGTCACATTGTCATGTCGCCCCCACACTTAATACCATTACACTCTCAGCTCAACTCTAACGAAAAGGTTAACAATGAAACTTGACCTGTCAGACTGAGTGATCCATGTGTTTCCTTGCATAGGCCTTGATCAACAGAGGAGTGAACCTTGATCCACTGGGGAAATGGTCAAAAGTGGGTTTGGTCATCTTCGACTCTTCAGTACCCATAGGTAAGTTTCAGTACATTCGTGTAAACCAAGTGTGAGAATATATGAACATGTGAGTGTCTGTAAAATCGTGAGTGTTCATAAGTTGTTGGGGGGGTTGGTTGTGTCTGAGTGTCTTGCAATATGTTTTATTTTATGCATCAATGCACAAGTATCTGTTTATCTAGCCTCTTATTAATCAGAAATTAATGCCAATACCAATAAATGTTGAGGCATTTGTCTTGACAAATTGTCACATTGGTGCAGATACAGAGTAAATACTGACAAATGGTACAAAGACTACAGGACTACATACTTTTGAGAATAGACTACACATATTACTCTACACATACTGATTCAGCATTCACTCGTATACATTTAGGCAGTATGGCATACAGTATGGTGGCAGCTGTAGGGGAGGTAAGGTAAGAGTCCAGTAGTGCTTTAGACTATTTCACGATGAGGTAGTCACATTGAATAAGATGAGAGGTGCCCAAACTTTGCACATGCCTCATTTACTGTTTATTTCTTTCTTTCTTTTTTTTTTTTTTCAATCTGTTAAATTCAGCAAATAAATAGTAATTGTGCATAAACATGTCATGTTTAAGTTTGTACCGTGCAGAGGTTGTGTTTCTTTTCACTTAGAGATTCAGAAAATATGCAATTTGACCAGGGGTGCCCAAACTTTTGCATACAACTGTTTGTGAACGCAGACCTCCTGGAGTTGAAAAATGGCATGATGTAACCGTAGCCATGTGTTTTACCAGGTGCTACCCCAGAGTACCTGTCTGGTCAATACATGCTGCAAGGAGCCTCCAGTTTCCTCCCAGTCATGGCGCTTTCTCCTCAGGAGGGCGAGTCCGTGTTGGACATGAGTTCAGCTCCAGGAGGCAAGACCACCTATATTGGTAAGTTATGAAGTTATGTTGTAAAAAGTAATGCACTGTGTAATCCCTTCCCTGTGTGGCAAATACAAAGCTTTATCACATGGAAATCAAATGTATTTAATTGCATATGGGAAAATGTCGCCCTTAGCTCAGCTGATGAGAAACACAGGGATGATAGTGGCTAACGACGCCAACGAGGCTAGACTGAAGAGTGTGGTGGGCAACATCCACCGTCTGGGGGTCACCAACACAGTGGTCTGCAACTACGATGGCAGGCAGTTCCCAAAGGTAATGTGATATGCAGAGTCATACGCATGCATCTATTGAGCAGACATATCTGTGGTTCAGATTGATTACAGAGCTCCTAGTGTGCTGACTTGGTGAATATTTTTCGTTACAGGTAATGGGTGGATTTGATAGAGTGCTGCTTGATGCCCCATGTTCAGGCACAGGAGTCATCTCTAAAGATCCAGCTGTGAAGACCAGTAAGGTACAGCACTGTTGACTGTCTTTGCATATACACCCATAGAGACACTACGTTTAGTTTATAGTAGCTTAATACTACTGCCTTTTATCTTCCTGGCTCCTGATAGGATGAGGCAGACATCCAGCGCTCTGCCCACCTGCAGAAGGAGCTGATTCTTTCTGCTATTGACTCTGTGAACGCTGAGTCCACTACAGGTGGATATCTGGTCTACTGCACATGCTCAATCATGGTATGTATGTGAGAAGTTAACACTTTTCTGTAGCTATTGGACTATAGGTGGTAGGGGAGGGTGTGGAGGACTTAAAGAGTGACCAAAATGTGTCCCACTAGGTGGAGGAGAATGAGTGGGTGGTGGACTACGCACTAAAGAAAAGGAATGTCAAATTAGTTCCCACTGGACTTGACTTTGGCGACGAGGGTTTCACCAGGTAAATAAGCTACTATATTTTTAAAAAGCATTGAAATGCAGGTACTGTAAGTCTCAACCTCTCATTTATTTCTCCATCCATGCAGGTTCAAACAACGTAGATTCCATCCTTCTATCCGCCTCTCTCGCCGATTTTATCCTCATTCTCACAACATGGACGGTTTCTTCGTGGCCAAGCTGAAGAAGTTCTCAAACATAATTCCAACTCCACCAACAGGAAAAGGTAACATTTTCTATTGTGAGTACATGGCAACTTTCATCATGCTAGTGAAGAAGACCTCACCCTAACAGTCTGTGTCTGTCACTTATTTAGAAGAAGAAGAAGAGGAGGAAGCGGAGACTTCTGATGCAATGGTAGTTGCAGACACTTCTGATGAGAAACCATCCAAAAGGGACAAAACCAAGAAGATTGTCCCTGACAAGGCAGGCGCCCCGCAGGACAAAGCCCAAGCCAATGGAACACCAGCCAAGAAAATGGCAAACAAACAGCCAAAGGGCAAAAAAGACTTGCCCACTGGACCAAAAAAGGCAAAGATTGCCAAGACGGATGGACAGACTGTGAAAAAGGCAGAGGGCAAGAAGTCTGCTGCGCAGACTAAAGCATCAGGGGCTGAACAAAAGGAAGGGAGTCGATTTGAGAAAAAGCAGGATAAAAACAGAAAGTCCCCCATGAAGCAAAAAAACAGAATGGGAAAGAATAAATTCAAAAAGCTGAAGAAAATGCTGCAAAATCAAGAGGCTGTACAGTAAAATGTGTACAGTTTGTTCTAATGTACTAGATGATGTAAGAGCTTTCTAGAGCATGCTTACCCCAAAAGTACCCAGATCCCCTTCCCTTCAGCTGAGGTGTTTTCACATTGGTGTGCTCTGGGTTGAATCTAGTTAGGCCAGACCCTAAAGTTTCTTAGGGTACATTTCTGTATTTTCAGACCAGACATATTCATTCAGATAGGATTGTGAGATGACGCTGTACAGATGGATTGGACTGGTCCACAAAGCTCACTCTATTTGTTAATGTGGTCCTCTTCCATATTTTTTATTTGTGTTAATCTGTATTGATTTTGTTTGTCTGTTGTCTCAAATGATAAGATGTTATAACTATAATAAAATCTGTGAGACAATAAATCTTTTCAGATTTTTCTAGTCACTTTTGTGTATTGTTTTATTATAAGAAAAATCGTATATATTAGACGCATAAATCCAGGTCATTCAGTTACTTGAAAGGTATAGTTAACTCCCTTGCAGGTACCTCTTCATTGCTGCTAGCATTGTAGGGTCGGGTTTCTGTCAAGCCAAAATGTGGTTTAGATGGGACCTGAGCAGGTGAGTAATGTAAACCTGTCTTCACACTCTTTCCACCACTAGATCCGTCCCTCCATGTGTATCAGTTAACAGCCAATCAGAGCGCTTGCTTTTTGACCGGAAGATGTGTTGTTTACATTTTCCAAGATGGCGGCGGGGATGTATTTGGAGCATTATTTAGACAGTGAGCTATTTATCGTCTTAACATATCGTTGGGGAATATTTAAACCTACCTTTATTTGACACTTTGTTTCTTCACTGTGTAATGTAATGCATAGTCGAGCCGCGTTGTGAACAGAGTAATCTTTATGTTAAATAATGATCAACGGTTTCTAGGCACAGTCTATTTGCTGGAACAACGCATCGCAGTGTAGCGAAGAGAGGTTGCATTTTAGGATCGCACAGTACACCTACCAGCCTTGCTAAACTAGTTAACTTCACGTATTAAGCAGAGTTGATTATTTCTTTGCCCTTTGGTGTATACTACAATGCCTTAAAAATGCAATTTTAACAGCTAACGTTACAAATAAGCAGCACAGCAGCCCGCAGATATTATCGTTTGCCAGCTTGTTTAGCACCATTGCATGTTGGTCCCAAGAAAACTCGGATTCAATTATTTTTAATCTTTCCCTCCTGTACACTAGGCATAGAAAACCTGCCCTTCGAATTGCAGAGAAACTTCAATTTGATGAGGGATCTAGATCAACGCACAGAGGGTGAGAACAAGAGACTTGAATGTGAATTTGAACTCACTGGATAATATGAATTCGTCATCTTCACTCCATTTTACATCTATCGTTGTGTGTTAAAGCACATCGTGCCACTTTTATATTATTTACGGTTAGGAGCTAAAATTACAACAACATCTACACTAGAATAGTAGTAAATACTACCTGTTAATTAGTGAACATAACTTGTCAACACATCATTTTGATTTTAGAGATACTGATTGAATTAATGAGTATTGTCAATGGGGCATCACTAAAATAGTGAGTGTGTTTCCATGCACAAACTATTCCCGGCCATAGCTATGTCCTGTATAAGGTGTTCCTCAACATAGGCTGTTTGTAGGCATATACATATGGTTATCCTTCCATGTACATCAACACTTTGATACTAGTATTACAGCATATTGTCAATACACTTTTTAAGCATTTGGGAATGTCTGTCCTGATACATTTTGTATGTATGCAGTGAAATTGCATTACATGTGTAACTTTCAGAGGTTTCTCTTCTTGTCTCTCCTATAGATTTAAAGGGACAGATAGACTCCCTGGCTAAAGAGTACACATCCAATGCCAGGACTCTTTCCTCTGAGCAGAAGCTCTCCATACTGAGGCAGATTCAGCAATCATACAGTAAATGCAAGGAGTTTGGAGATGATAAGGTGCAACTGGCCATGCAGACCTATGAGATGGTTAGTATGACTGGAAAAACTTACTAATACTATGAGATAGGTCCTTCAACATTTGCAGTTCTCTGCTGCACATGTTCTACCAGTAAGTTGTGGCTATTGTCCAGTGTCATCTTCTTTGCGGTGGTGTGTTGGGGCGCTAACACCAGAGCCAGGGATGCCAACAGACTGAACAAACTGATCAGGAAGGCTGGCTCTGTCGTGGGCATTAACCTGGACACCCTGGAGGAGGTGGCAGAGAGAAGGATGCTGGCCAAACTGCTGGCCATCATGGATAATGTCTCCCACCCCACCATGCAGCGGATCTTAATCGGCCATAGACTGGTCCCACCACGGTGCGACAGAGAGCGCTACAGGAAGTCTTTCTGATGGCCGCCATCAGACTTTTTAACACCACCCCTCCCCCTCTACAGCTCAACTGAGGATTGTTTTGCTCCTCACCACTTATCACCTATTACCCTGCACTTTATCCATTCCTTTTCACATTCGTTTCACTGCACTGCACTTTCACAGTTATTCATTGCCCTGCACTTTATTCAATCTCATTCCCTTTCACATTAATTAACTCTGTATATATTTACCATCCATTCATTCACAAGCTGCTCCTCCCAGTCCTTATACCTAGCTTAAACCTATTACTTGTATATATGTAAATATGCCATCTATCCGCTGTACATCCTGGTTCTACTTCATGTTTATTGTTTATTCTGTATTCTAGTATCTATCTATCTATCTATCTATCTATCTATCTATCTGTCTATCTATCATGCTGAATTGGTACATGCACCACTTAGGGTCTGCTGAGCTTGAATTATTTTTCTGCAGGTCGACAAGCACATTAGACGTCTGGACACGGACCTGGCCCGGTTTGAGGCTGACCTGAAGGAAAAGCAGATTGAGAGCACAGATTATGACTCCACCTCCAGTAAGGGAAAGAAAAGTATGTGTCCACTCTATTTCTTAAAGTTTTTATTGCACTGAGGCCTGATACGATAGATACCTACAAATTGAGTGTTAGAAGAAATGATTTTTGTAATTTCAGGTGACTCCAGGCAGAAGGAAAAGAAGGTGGCTAAAACTAGGTCTAAAGTGAAGAGTTCAGATGAAGATGGCAGTCCCAAGACTGCACAGAAGAAAGTGAAACTCCTCCAACCGTGCGTTTCATATCTATTTGCTGTGCATGTTTGTAGTTGATATGTTATACTTGATCTAAAAATAAATAAATAGGTATACACTCATTCTCACACACTTTCTTTCCATTATCAGAGGGGAATTCAACACCCCTACTTCCAACTTTGGGAATGTGCACCCATCTGATGTGCTGGACATGCCGGTGGACCCCAATGAACCCACCTACTGTCTGTGTCATCAGGTCTCTTATGGCGAGATGATAGGCTGTGACAACACTGATGTGAGTTTCATTCATGATCCCCTTTGAGTTTCACTCAGTTAATGTAAATGGCCATCCAAACGATGATCACGTTGACCATGTGATTTCAATTGTTTGCCTATTTCAACTTGTCACTTTGCAGGAGAATTTACTTGATATCTGATGTTGTCTTGATTGTTTCCAGTGTTCTATTGAGTGGTTCCATTTTGCATGCGTGGGCTTGACAACCAAACCAAGAGGAAAATGGTAAGCAACTCACTAACTGAATGGAGGTTATAACCTGTAAACCTAATTTCAGTGTGTGCAATAAAATAATTGTTATTGATTAAGGTCAGTTAACAACATTTTTATGCTGTCTTTTTATTTCATGCCATGCAGGTATTGTCCACGCTGCTCTCAAGACAGAAAGAGAAAATAAAAACACCTGGTTATCCTGGAACAAAAGATGGGCAGCAATCAGATAGATGGAAAATGGGAAGAGTAGTATTTTCTACATTGATTATTAGTACTTTTTTTTCTCATTTTCCTTAACATTTTGGTGCTTTTTACGTTTACGTATTTGATTGCCTTGGTCTGATGCAGTGTGTGAAGGAGACTCATGGTTACAAATGTATTTAAATATTGATTTTTGAAATGGTTGACATTGATTTGATTTTGTAGTTACTTTTGGTGCTCTTATTGTGATATTTTGTTTTTGTTTTTTACATTTTGCTTTACACGTGAACAATAAACACTACAATTGCCCCCAGTGGTTTGACAGTTCTAGTTTCCATGATACTGTATTCATGTGTAAGTCTGCAAAATTGGAGTATTTTCTCTGAAAGCATTTGGCCATGGGTAATTGTATGCTTTGTTGGATAGTTAGTTTCTTGTGCTTCGTCTTAGAACACTAGCTTTATTTTGAAAGTATAACAAGCAGACTAAAAGAATATGAAGACCAATGCTGTATCCTGACAGTATTAGTTATCTGTGGTAGTGAGGTGAACCATTTCATTTTAACATTTGATTGAGTGGTGTGTGCCATTTCTGTAGCTGAAACATTGGTACAAGGGAGAGGGGGTGATTGTGTTTTCAATTATTTGAATACAGCTACTACCTCAAAAACTTTGCCCGTGTGGTCCTTTGCCTCTGTGTTTAGCCTTACATACAATTAAAAACAGAATATGTTTTATGTCTGCATTGCCGGCTGTGTTGTAACTTCATACTGCAGTTTTCACAGTTCTCCACTAGGCGGCACTCTTTCTCCAGGAGGGGGTAAAGGGGTGGACCAACCAGGGCGCATATATGTGACGTCAACGTTTCAGTTGTTTGGCGCGATGTCTAAACGAATTTCAAAACCTTTGGTTTCAAACCGTTTGTAGCCAGTGGATAGAGCAGCCTCTAACTTTGTCTTCAGAGGTCGAAATTGTGGCTAGCAGTACATCAAGCATTACTGGTAAGCATGTTTTTATGTATTTTTATTTTTTATTTTTTTTAAACTTCAGCACAATTAGTTATACTCAGCCACATTGTTGTTGGATATTGTTGCGTGGAAATAATACAACTACCGAGTTGCGCTATAGTTAGCTTGCTAACTTAGCCAACGTTAGCTGTTGTCTTATGTTGTCTTATGTTGTCTCATCCACAACCAAAAAATTTAACGTTACGTTACAGAAAGCGCTGGTTAAAGTTTGCCAGTTATAATAGTTCGTTTGCTTATATTTTCTTATGTCTAACGTTTGCCAACTGACGTAATTCCAATTGATGTAATTTAGCTAACAGTTGGTGTATTTATGTAAGGAAACACAAGCTAAGTTTGTGTTACTAGAAAAGTAATTTTGCTATTTTGTTGACACAGGTATGTCGTGGGACTTTTTTGTACCTGTGTGCGTGGGTGACCTGGTGAAGACCGGGGGGATCAACCAGTATGTTGTCCAGGATGTGGTCTCTCCGAAACAACTGCCGTCTCATCTCAACAGTACGTAGTTAACGTTAACTAACGTTAGATTATGTCTTTGTAGCTAAAATTAGATTATGTCTTTGTAGCTTTCTCATTCTCCTTTTTCTCCTTCTCATACACCCAGGTTTCAAGGTAGCATTGAGAAGCCAGGGGCCCTTGTGTGTCTTGGAGCACTTTGATATAGGCTACAGTGTGCTACAGTGAGTGTTAATTACAAATTGCTCCTGTTGTTGGTATCGATATTTGTAAACGTGCAAAATAGTTACCTGTTTCTTTTCTTTTTAAAGGCATTGCAACAAAGTGGAGTTGAGTGTGAAAGAGGATACTCTGGAATTACTGATACAAGGTTTGTTTGTTTTTTAATTGCCAAGTTTGAATCAAAGTTTAAAAAAAGGTGTTTTGGGGGTAATCAATCATTGTCTGAATTATTTTCTCTTAAGTGGTTAGTGGCCTGGCGGTTTCCCTGCCCTCGCTCCTCCTCTCCACCTCCCTCTCGGCTGCAGACCGCAAAGAGCAACTAAACGCGGTTAAAATGAGCGTGTTCCTACTCTGCAAACTGACGGAGAACCTTGAGAGCGACTGCTATAGACAGAGCATTGTCACAGCACCTGGCAAGGTATGGTTGTTATTTTGTCATTGGATATGTTATGATGTTCTTTGTTCCACTGATATGTATAAACGCCCAATGATGAGATCATGGCAAGTATGAGCCCGTCAGGCCAAGGGATTGTACTCTCATGCCTCCTGGTAGGTGGGTAGTCTTGGCAGTGTGGCGGAGTTTTGCTGCACTGCTGTAAGGGCCCACCCACAGTTGACTAGTAGCCTTCCTTATCCTCTGCCCCCCCAACAGGAATGGGAAAGGACAGGTGGGAGGCTTCAGACAGTGTGTGGGAGTTTGTTTGTCTTTGTGTGTGATTTGTATGAATGTATATGTATCAGGTGGCAAAAAGGTACAGCCTCTATGTTGAGGGCCGTTGACAGCTATGAACTGGTCTTTGGTAATCTGAGGGCATTCCTACATTGTTTTTAACCTTATTATTAATTGGTTGTTTTGTTCAGGACTCAAAAGTACAGTCTCTGAGAAACTGAACTGTTGAAAATGATCAGGTTTTATCTGTCTTGTGCAGGCTGGTAAAAAAGGCAAGGCTGGTGGAGAAGGGCTGCTGCAGTGGGACTCTGAGAGGGAGAGGGTGTTGCAAGCCCTAATCCAGCTCCTCCAGCTGGACATCCGTTCCCTCTGGAGCCTCTCTCTGGTGGAGGAAGAGTTCATCAGGTACTCTACTGACTAGGGAGACCTGGACCGTGGTACAGGATCTGGCATAGCTGACTGAACTCTATTAGTTTGATCATTGTGATCTTAATAGAAGCTGGCATGGAATTGATCTTTGCCTCTGTACAGGATTACTGATCTTTGCTCACTGGGCTGGTCACACAACCATAGACTTTCATAAGGTAAAGGTTAAATACTTTGTTATGTGTCCACCAGAAACCTCTCTGGATTTTATTTGCTAGCTGAAAGAGATGCCTGGTGATTAAAGAACCATATTTACGCAGGATTGCATCAGTGCTCCAAGAAACTTTAAGAGCCCAGATTACACCATAGCATGGAATAACCTCCAATCCTGTTTTGTTTTTCTTCTGTGTGTTTCTTACCTGTAGCTGTGTGACCTGCTGCTGCTACAAACTACTTGAGAACCCAACCATTAGCCATGTGAAGAGCAAACCCACCAGAGATGGCATTATCCACCTGCTGGGGGTGCTGATCAAGAAATACAATCACCTACTGGGTAAATCTCACTCACATGTGCTGAATTTAAGAATAAATGTTATTTGCATTTCGTTTATGGCAGAGAAGACGTAGACATACAGCTCTGTCCTAATAACCTTCAATAACCTTCACGTTTCTCTTGTGCCCTACTCCCTACCATCTCACTTCATCTCTCCCCACAGGTGCAAGTGTAAAGGTGATCCAGTTGCTGCAACACTTTGAACAGTTGTCATCTGTGTTTGCCCAGGCTGTGTATGTGTGGAGCACAGAGTATGGAGTTAGGGCCATCATAGGGGAAGTAATAAGGTTAGTACTAATAACTTATATGCCTGTTAAGTGTCCGTCTGTCCCTGTCTGTGAGCTTTGTTTCTGTTTGGCATATTTTGTTGTCATATTAAATAATTAGGCAGTTCTTGTGACCAATGGTCCTACATTTTGGGAACTGATTAGTACACCTCTTTGGAACTAGTTGGTTAATTAGTTAGGTACTTAGTGGCCTCGAGTTGCTACAAAAACTGGTGATTGCCTGACCTCTTGTATAGCTGACATACCTATATGGCATTCAAACTAATGCCATGTCTATGTAAGTGCCTTTTGTAATTATGATTTAGTAACATCAGTCCTTTTTATGTGGTGTTTCCTGTTATTTGTGGCACAGCTAACACTCAGTCAGACAGTCTTGGTGCCATGCTCTACCCATTAAGCTACAACTTTCCCCATTCCTTCAGGGAGATTGGTCAGAAGTCAAATGAGGAGCTCGCCAGAGAGGGATCAGGGGTCAAAGCCTTTGCCTCTTTCCTCTCTGAGCTCAGTGCCCTGGTGCCTGAATTTATGATCCCCAACATTAGTGTGCTCATCACACACCTGGAAGGAGAGGTACTTCACACCAGTACATGTACATCCAACAACCACTCATTCAATGAATTTGTAGACTCAAATGGAAAGTAGGGTTGTGGAAGCAATACAAACTGGTAGCCATATTGATCAGGAGTTAAAACTGCCAAGTAGTAATACCAGTCATGAAAGGCACCACTACTAATTGAATAGTGAGGGATAGTTTGGATTTAATGTGGATTACCTGATCATTGTAGAAACCAAAATGTATTTGCTTACTGACACACAAGGACATGCTTAGATGCAAGACACTAACGTATTCCCTGTTTTCCAGAGCCACAGTATGCGCGTTGCCGTGTGTGAGGTGCTTGGAGACATCCTTGTGCGGGTCCTGTGTGGAGACGGGCTAGACGAGTCCGGTAAAGCTGACCGCGACCGTTTCTTTGACACACTGCAGGAACATCTGCATGACACACACTCCCACGTCAGGACACGCGTGTTGCAAGTCTATGCGCGTATTGTCAACAGCAAAGTAAGTTTGCTTGAGTGTCTGTAAAGGTATGAGAATTAAGTCCCTCCTGGTCATAGAAACTAACTGTTCTTAACTGTATGTGTGTAGGCATTGCCCCTGTGTAAGTACAGTGAGGTCATGAAGTTTGCTGTGGGACGGCTGATGGACAAATCTATAAATGTGGTGAAGAGCGCCATCCAGCTGCTGGCAGCCTTCATCGCACACAACCCCTATAGCTGCAAGGTAACTGAAACCAGCTAGAATGGAACAGCACATCTTTTTCAGGTGTCACAATGTGAATGAAATGTGATTGTGTGTCTCTCAGTTGAGCAGTGCAGATCTGAAGAAGCCCCTGGAGAAGGAGACCGCTAAACTCAGAGAGATCAAAGAGAAACTGGAGGGGAAAACACCTGGTAAACACAAACTCTCTAACCCTTCAAAAATGTCTTCTCCATCCTGTTTATTTTTCTTTTGCTCGATTCATATTTTGCCCAGTGATGAGACCAAGGCGAATGCGAGCTTACTGAATGAGAGAGTTGGGTTCTTCTTGCCTTGACTGGCTGGTAATCTTGGCAGTGTAGAGGAGTTTTTCTGCTCTGCTGTAAGGGCCCGCCCACAGTGATTTTGCTTCACCCAAATTATTCCTCTAAAGTCATAGTGGAGTAATCACTGGGAGGATGCTGACAGTGTGTATGTGTGTGCATGTATGTGTGAGAGGGTGTTCGAGGCAAGGAGTTCACTCAGCTCTCTTTGCTGTTCAGTGAGCCATGAGCTACTTCTTTGGTAATCTGAGGGCCACAATCAAATGTTTTCACAGATCTGTGCACCACTTTTGACTGGTCCCACCAACATTATATTGACTGAATATTAACCTAACATAAATCATTATTCACCTGCAACAGTTTCCTACTTCCTGCTCTTATTACATTTGTGCCACACGTGTATTACAGTTGTAAGAACAGCTTTGTGAACCTTTTTTGAATTACCTGCATTGCTTTTATAAATGGCTCTTAAAATATGGTCTGAGCTTCAACTAAGTCATAAAAGTAGGCTCCCCTCGCCCCCACAGTGGTGTCTGTACTCTAGCTAGGAAAGTCAAGCATAGGCATGGTGGCACATGTACAAACACCCCTGAACCAGGGACCCAATCTTAAGTAACCCTGCCAGTCATTATCCAATATAGCTAAATGTTTCTCTTGGCCCTCTTCCATTCTTCCTACCCTGTGAATAGCATACTTGCCATTCAGACCTACCATTAACTAATTGCTTCTGAAGCCCCTTCTCAGTCAGCTACTCATCCTGAAAATATTTTCTCTAGCTCTGAGTCATCCTGGTTGAATTTTAGTTTGTTCCTCTTCCTTTCCTTACTGCCAGTGGCAGTGATTGCAGCATCTGAATTGTGGGCCGCCATGGAGCCCGAGCTGCTTGTCACTGTCAGGACAGAGTTGGAGCCCACAAGTGAGGCAGAGGAAGAACAGCAGGAGGAGGAGAGTGGAGTGGAGGAAGAAAAGGAGGCAGAAGACGATAGGGCCACTGCAATACAGATTGCTCAGTTCCTCCGTGTCAACAAATACAGGTGATGTTAGTCACAAGTATTGTCCATGTCAAACTTCTTTCATCTATTTTAATATTTTCTTCAATAACTAAATATTGCAACCATTAACTAATGCTAAATAAATATAAAGTTTGTATGCGGTTTTATTTTCTTTCCCCAGCACTTAGCAAGTACCCCGAAAAGAAAGTGCTGCTGTTAACTAACTGGCAGTGTGTGTGGATTGTGATGGATTTCTACAGGAATGCTGTGCGTCTTTGTGTAAGAGCCCACAGCTGCTTCCCTGAGTCCGAGCTCTTCTCTTCTCTGTCCACTCTCACCACCAAGACCCTGATGGACACACTCGCTCTGCTTTTCAAAGGTAAAGCTTTCTGTTCACCTAGTGGATTTTTATGGTCACTAAGTGCTCTCCAGTACAAACCTTAATGGAAGTATAATTGAATACATTTAAGACCTTCAATTTAGAGTGAGTTCATCTCACATGATCTTTTGGGTAGCAGCATTAAAGCTGACTAGTCCAGCCTGGTAATATCTAGGCTTTACAATGCTGTAAGCAGAGGATCCATTTGAGAGGACAGAACCTCTCAAACCCTATGCGTTCTGTATCATAATATATTCCAGAAACATCTGCCTCTCAAATACAGAACATCCCTCTAAGTGGTACACTCAGCTTTCATTATCTTTCCTGTCAGCGTTGCTTTATAGTCAAATTGATAACATCATTTATTACTGGTCCCAATTAAGTGAGTGTGTAGCATTAGTTTATCCAACATCTTCTGGCTTTTTTTTTTTTTTAACTCTAGCTGCAATGGGGGCGAAAGGATAATTGGTTCAATCCATGTCTTTCAGTAAACAATTTCCATTTTGACTTAAAACTCCTTATTTTCACCTCAGGCTCTGATGAGGACACCCCTGAGCTCACCCAGAACCTGCCCCCAACACCCCAGAAAGAAGGTGAGGATGGTGAACTGAAGAAGCAGGAGATGTTGGTGCAGTACCTGAGAGATACAGAAACCTTTGCCTTACAAGTGGAGAGGGCCATCTCTATCATAAATACCATGCTGTACTGGAAAACGACTTCAGGTAGAGCGCCAAATTCAGAAGTGTGCAAACCAATTCAAACTCTTGAACATTTTGTGTGAGTTTATCCAGTAATGTGAAACATTCTACAGCTGAAGCTTTCTGTTTTTAGTGGTCCAGGAAGCGGTGCAGTTTTGTGTGACTGTATGTGAATTCAGTGTCGCCGACTCTCTGAGTGGGGTGAGGAAGATGCTGCCTCTGGTCTGGTCAACTGATGCTGCCATTAAAGATGCTGTTGTGCAGGCCTACAGACGCCTCTATCTTAACCCCCAGGGAGATACCACTAGGTCAGTAAAATGCTTCACACCCATACATGATAGTATAAAGAGCCTTGACTTATAAAACAAGTAATGATCCTGTACAGTCCCATGTCGTATTTGTTGCGATGACATAAAGAGCTAATTATCTTTATTAAATTTATTAAATTTATTTTAATGATTTAGTCAGCTGCCATGAACCATTGGCAAGCATTGCTCAAAGCACATTACATAAATGCAGTGGTGTCCAATCATGTGCCATGGAGGGCCGAGAGTATGCAGGTTTTCACTCCAACCAAAGACTACAGCAGGTGATGTCACTGATTAGTCACTCCTCTGTGGTTGAAGGTGTGTTAATCAGTGACATCACCTGCTGTGGTCTTTGGTTGGAGTGAAAACCTGCATACTCTTGGCCCTCCATGGCACATGATTGGACACCACTGCATAAATACATAGAAGCACTACTTGTAAAACAATGTGCTTTGCAACATGCAGCAAATGTGCTTTATCCAAACTCACTTGCATATGAAGAGGATTGTGGGACGTTAAAATTGAAATTACAATAATACAATTTATGTGAAATCTGTGAAATGACCTGCTTGGTTTGAATGAAAGCCGACATACTCTTGGGCCTCAATGGCACACAGTTGAGAACCACAACTCAACACAGCAATTTAATTTTATCTTTCTTTAATGTCCCTCTAATCTCTAGGATTCCTAACTTACCCCCCCCCCCCCAAAAAAAACCAATTGGTGCGATCTTTCAGTGGGTTATTTCCTGCTGAGAGTTTTTGATCTAATCTGCCAGTGTGTTGCTGTAATCCCTCCTACCGCCATATCTACAATAAGACTCTTCCAGCTTCTAATAGCCAACTCTATTCCACTCTGAGGCACTATCTCAAGTATTTTTGTACCATATCCTCTTTAATCAGGGTCAAAGCCCAGACTCTTGTGGACAGTCTGTCTGAGCTGATGGTGGATGCATCCCTGGGAACAATCCAATGTCTAGAGGAGATAGTAAGTTACACCTGTCTTATTACTCTTCCTCAAGCCTGCCTATCGCCACCTGATGGAATATTACGGAAAGTTATGGGTCTGTAGTTGACTAAGGCATAGCTTGTATGGTATACGTTTAAGCCTTGTTTAATGTATTTGGTATGCCTTTTGTATTATGTACATACCTGTTTGGGTTCTAACCCCCTATCGATGACTGTAGGTGCAGGAGTTCTTTGGCAGTGGCAGCAGTCTCCAGTCGACCGTGATGCAGGTCCTGTGGGAGAGGTTCACTGGCAAACGAGAAACGTCTTGCCTCTACAGGCGAGCTGCAGTGCTACTGCTGGGCATGGCTGCACGGTAAGATGCATACAGTTATCTGTCATTGAAACATAAGCCCATGTCTTAATATGATTTCTTAATATGACATTCTTTTCAATGTGTTCATATAAAAGTTTACTTTTTTCCCTGTGATGCGTAAACTATGCAAGTTTCCTGAATGAGGGGGTTCTTGTCTTGACTGGCAAGAAGCTGGTAATCTTGGCAGTGTAGTAAAAGTTTGCTGCTCTGCTATAAGGGCCTGCCTACAGTGGCATAGCCCCACCCACATTGATCCCCTGTGGAGTAACACTGAAAGTCGCTGGAAGGGTCGTGACGGTGCATGTGCTTGTCATCCTATGTTTAAGGCAGGGATATGTCAAAGTCAGTCATGTGCTCTTAAATAATCTGAGGGACATTGGTCTTATTTTAGGGTCAAGTTGCACAGAACAAACTTTTTGTCAATTTGAATTTGTGATCTCCTTCACTGCTTAAAGGCACATTTTACTTGTTGGCTTGGCCTCGGCTGTCTGACATTCAACATATCCTCATTACTCAGAATATTAGCTCAGCTCTGGCTTCTCTTCATTGTAATGGATGTCACGACCATGTAACTCTAGGCCCCTTGCCAGTGCATTTCACTGAATATATATATATATTTCTTTAAATGTTCCTCCTCAATGTACCTCAAAGACTGCCACTGCTGTAGGGAAGAGTGAGCAAGAGAGAGTAGGGAGAGACTATCTGCAGTCCACCCACACTGCTGCCTCTCTTCATCCAGCCGGCAGCATTCATAACCTATTAAATCTTATGTGCTTCTCCTAACCCAGCCACCCACACACATTATCTGGGCAGCAGGCTAGGAGTAGCAAGGCCAGCACACAGTAGTTGGGGTGATAAATGGAGATGGAGGGCAGAGTTGCTTACTTGAGTATGCATGACCATATGGGCACTTGGGTGTAGTAAGAATATACATTTTTTACAACAGACCCATTGCTTGTGCATCAATGTATATGTGCCTTTTAACAGGGCAGAGAGGGAGGTGGTCCTCAGCAATCTGGACACTCTTTGTTCGGTGGCTCTGGGAGAGAAAGTGACTGAAGACTTCCTGCTGGCCAGAGATACTGTTATCACCATCTGCAGCATCACTGACCACGTCAGGGTAAGAACACATTGTAAACCATATCAATAAGCCTTACCTGATGGCCCCATGGCCAGTAAGACATTGACTCCAATTGGTTAAAAAAGGCACAACAGAGAAGAGAGTGGGCCGAGTGGTGTTGAGTACTAAAAATACAAAGCAGGAATGAAAAAGCGGTTTCTTTGTTTGTGGTTTCCTTGGGTTAAAATCAAAAACGAAAGTCTCACACTATTCACTCCTTGCAGTGATTTAATGTGTAGAGTTGCCACCAACATTTCAGCACAAAGCTTTCATCAGGGTGTGGCAAATTGATTGAATTGAAATTGAAAAAATAGATAATTGGCCCATAGTATCAAAGACATGCATGGAATTACAATATACAGAATAGTACATATAATGAAATTAGAAATACTTGTAACCCATCTTTAACAATTATTGGGATTGCAACACTCTCCTTTTAATCTTTTTTTGAATATGTGCTCTTATTTGATGTACATTGCATCTTAATGTGCTATATAAAAGTTTGATTTGATATGGTACCTAGAACAACAATGACAATACATTGCAAATACACTATGTCAATATCAATCTCTACTCTATTCCCACCAGCAATCAAAGGGTGCTCCATTCAGACTGCCCCAGGACCATCAGCTCTTCACCTGCCTCACACAGGCCATTGCTGACGGTATGCAGACACATGTGCACATTTGTTTTCTTACTGCTGTGAATTAAGTTTCTGCAGTGTGTGTTTGTATTCTTTAATATCTGGTGGAAAAAGGAGTCACCACTTTTGGCTCACTCTGGGTTTCTTCCACTGATTCTGTCATTTTGGGCTTGCTCCAGGTGTGGTGATGGAGGACCCTCATTGGCAGAGCTTCATGGAACAGGCTGTCCGTCTCCTCTATTTCCTGGCCGAATCCCCTGACCAGCTCTGCTCCCGCCTCCTCCAGCGCAGTGCTCGCATCTTATTAGATCAGATTGCAGAAGGTGGGGAAGTCAACAAGGAAGCTAGCCAGTTGCAGGGTGGATCTCAGGACTCCGATGAGCAGAGTGAACAAGGTGAGATTGCCACTGTTGTCTTTCTAAAGGAGACCTCACTGGTCATGAGTATTCTCTAACTTGGTTTTGGTGTATTTCGTTGTCTACTTGCTTCCTCTTTGTGACTGTATGTTGGTGTGCCCTTAATCACATGTCTTTCTCTCCTGTAGTGAACTGTGTGTGTCTGGCCCAGCTGCTGGCTCTGTGTGGCTGCGTGGCTTTCTGGCAGGTGTCCCACCTGGAGCGCAGCGTGAGTACTGAGCTCCGGAGGAGGAGAGGAGAGACGGAAGAGAGGGAGGAGAAGGAGAAAGGCCCTTCCAACAAAGCTAAGGTACAATGGAAAATTAGGATACGGATTATAAAATGATTAACATTTTTAATGTCGTTGTAAAGACCTATATTAAAGGAATGGTCACCCCAAAGTGAAAATTTGGTCATCTGCTCACCCCCTCATCAGTTGAAACTCCATTGAAGTTCATAGGAACACCAAACAGTGTTGTTGGAGAAGACTGACAACAGGGGCCATCAAACTATTTTTACAGTTTGAAAAAAAGCATACAATGTCCATTAAATTTCTTCAAACAGCTTGTGCAGCACAATCCACATGTTTTGTATTTAAACCAATGGTCCAAAAGTCCCGTATTTACCTCATATCTCCATTTTCCTCACTGACAATGGTCTGATTACACGTGTACCCTGCAGTAGCAGAGTCTTGCACCTGAAGGCTCTAGCCCCAGAAAATCACTCTGTATGCTGTCAGATCATATTTTTCTCCTATTCGTTCTCTTGATTTGCACATTGTCCCGCTTCTTAATCTGTTATGGCATAACAAACTCTGCTCATTTCTGGTTATGGGGTGCACTAGGGAATGTTAACCAGTATAAACTGAATTCTCCTATAAGGATATGTATAGGGAAAACCATATTTCAAACTGAGAACCTTTGGTATCATTTCAGTTCAGTCCAGAGTTACTGTCTGAGGTGGATCAGTGTTTGATTGTGCCAATATGTTTCTGCTTGAGATAAATTGTATCTGTGGTAGAAGTTGTTAAGCCTTATAGGTTAATTAATAGTTATGTAAAAGCATTAATTAATGCTAATGGCTAAGAATATTTTGACAAGCAGGTTGACTCACTCGTGGGAGGGCTTAATGAGATTTATTTTGATGAGTCAGGTGATTGATTTGTTTTGTCCATCACTGAATAGGAGGACTCATGTCTCCTTAATTAGTTTTTAGAAGCTACTACTAACTTTCCAGTAGAGTGCCATCAGTCACAACGCTCCTGAAATGCTCTCCATGGATATGCTAAAGGGAGTGAATTTTGGATTTTAAACATGATATCTCTACAGCAAGCAGCGAATGAAAGTACTGTGGAGGAGGAGCTTGGGTTGATCGGCGCCTCTGCTGAAGATACAGAGGCTGAGCTCATCAGAAAGATCTGCGAAACTGAATTACTGGCTGGTAATGAAGACTATATTTAATCTTTTTTCACTTCTTCCTCTCTTACATTCAGCTTTTTCTGAAAACTACTCTTTCTCATCCACTGCATTAAATTCTCAAGAACTTTTTACATAATACTGAAAGTCTTCAAATAGCTCTGTCCTGTTTTCTCTCTCTGCTTAGAGGAGAACCTGCTGTCTGCGTTCCTGCCCTTGCTGGTGAAAGTTTGCAGCTCCCCGCGACGCTATTCCCACCCACAGCTCACCACTGCTGCCTGTCTGGCACTCTCTCAGTACATGATGATTAGGTAAAGACTCTGATAATTCATATTAGCATTTTCCCCTTTGTAAACTCGCATATAAAGGCTGGCAGCTCACCTAGGTGGGGCGGCCCATCCTACCTATTCAGTGGTATGGTCCTAATTGTCCACTATAATTGCCTCTTAATTGTGCAGTCTCCCTTAATACAGCCTGGCCTGACTTATTAGTTTAACGTTTATTACTGTGTTCTTTCTATCCTTGATGTCAGCCCGTCTGTGTGTGAAGAGCATATCCGTTTGCTGTTCACTGTGCTGGAGCGCTCTACTCTACCTATAGTCAGGGCCAATGCCATCATAGCCCTTGGAGACCTCACCGTCCGCTTCCCCAACATCTTGGAGCCCTGGACGCAGAACCTCTATGCCAGGTATTGCACAGTGACACACATTCAACATGATCAGCCTAGCATATGAAGGGAGTTTGTCACATGAGCTGTTAAGGCACATTTTCCCACCCAAACACAGACAAGACAAGGACTTTCTTCATGTTAGTCAATGGCTGGGCAATAACTAGTGACTTGTACTGAAATTCAGCTACATAGCTAATAATACTTCTGTGAAGTAGCTTTTTCCTCCCAAGCATAATCATATCTGGTGTCAGAGATTGATGTATTGCAACACTAACTGGCTAAGACACATAACTCAAATTAGATGCACTGTGCACATTACCATAATACCCAAAGCTTTGTTTTTTCCAAGATTAAAAGCAACATGCTATGCCTGATGGCCCAGCTGAGTGGGTGTATTGTAAAGAATGTTTCATTTCAGCAAACATTCCCCTGTGCTTGTACACTTCAACCATCCTCATCCGGATCCTACCACCTGTCTCAGTATGTTGTTCCTTCCAGCCACTGAAGTGTTGCTGCTGTCACAATGCTCCACTGAAGCACATGATGGGAAAAGTTCTCTTTCCATTAGGACTTTTTAATGGGGAACGAACTTTGAGATGATCTGTATTGGCGAACTCTGATATCACTCTTGTTTTCTGACCTCTGCAGTTGTTACCATGGAAACCACCCAGCTTATCATGGCTTGCAGAGAACTCATCCTCACTCCTGAACTGGGGTGGAGCCTTAGACCGCCTCAAACAAGGGCCGTTTTAGACATAGAACAGCTTAATTACTAGTATGTTATGGGTTATGAGTAGAACCAGTGAGTAGTGTGTCGTAATTATACAGTGGTTGCGTGGGCAGAAAGGGATAATTTCGGGTGAAGTCAAAGGTTCTACAAGGCTTCGTTGTAGGTAGGGGATTTAATGGTTAATGATTTCTGTTTATTTCTTCTGCACAAAGTTACATTGGCACCATACAGCCCACTTAGAAGTTGAATAAAAAATAAGTTATTTTCCGTTGTGTTTTAAGAAGTGTTTTAATTATAATGGTTGATTATTCTCGCATTGAGGTGTTTCAGATGTTTAAAACATTCTTTTCTTTTATACTATGTCATTACCCTTCTAGTGTTTTCTACCTGATAAGCATTTCATAATGGTCTCTAATTGTCTCCCACACGCGAACACCTCCACCATGTTCATTCTTCTCAAACCTGCTGCCCTGGAGCCTCCTGATAAGCGCATTAAGAATTAATTACCCTGTTCATTGTAGTTGTAAGCTGCTGCATTAGTATGTGGAAGTATATAGCCATGGTTTTAGATTAAGTGCAGGCCGCGGCCAAGTGTCTGATCCTCTGCCAAGAGTCCTGCTCTACGACATAAACAGTTAATGAGTTTCTCTCATACTGTTTTGGGCTTGTGTAAATCTAAATTGGTCTCAAAATTCCATCAGCTGGTCTTAGCACACCCTGTCCAATTCCATTGTGTTCCAGTTGAGGCAGTGGCAGCTGTTTCAGTAACAATCTGCCTAATTTCAAGTCTTTACAGAAATGTTGATGGTTTAGGACAGAATAATAACAAATGAACCGGTGGCATAAAATGTAAACGAAGTCTTCCAAAAATTGACCTAAGTAGCCACCAGTAATTTACCATTGTCTTCTCTCCTAGGCTGAGTGACGAGGTTCCATCAGTGAGGCAGACAGCGGTTACAGTGCTTACTCAGTTGGTGCTTAAGGATGTGCTGAAGGTTAAAGGTCAGGTCAGCGAAGTGGCTGTGCTGCTAATTGACCCCCAACCACACATAGCCAGCCTGGCTCTCAACTTCTTCAATGAACTGGCCACCAAGGTACACACACACACCTTGACACTGAACATAATGTCTCTGCAGAGGGACACCCAATAACTAGGAAGTGGTTTCTCATTCTTTCTTTATGAATGGTGTGTCACTCTTCAGGACAATGCAATCTACAACCTGCTCCCAGACATCATCAGTCGACTCTCAGATCCAGAGAGAGGCATGAGTGCAGAACACTTCAATACCATCATGAAGTGAGTTGCATGTGTGTATGTTTGTCTACTACTGTCTCTGTCCACAAATGATTTATCCACCCTGCAGAGGACTTGGCTGGCTTGGGACAAATTTGTGACTTTGGTTAAGAACCAGGAAAATTGACTGCTTTACTATTTTGAGAGTTGTGTGTAGATGCCTTATTTGTGTTTTTCAGGCAGCTGTTCTCCTACATCACCAAAGAAAGGCAGACAGAGTCTCTGGTGGAGAAACTATGTCAACGCTTTAGGACTGCCAGGTGAGCACATCTCCATCTCTCTTTCTCTCATCTTCACACGTATTCCCTTTGTCTCTTATGCTTTGCTTGAGAGTGTTGCCCTGCTCACATCTGACTCTGTGTCATGGCTGTCCTGCGCTATTTCATTTGTGTATGATATGTGGGTGTGAATGTGCGGGTAATTAGTGGGTGATTTTTAGTCTGGATGGAGCTTCAGCATTAAAGTCAGTTCACAGTTCAGAAGTAAACTTTAGAATGATGTGCTGCAACTATTGCCTACACTCACTGCTGTTTTCCTATTCTCACTACTTGTCATGGCGACTGTCGTTCTATATAGTTGCAGAATTCAGACAATACAGCCTGGCCAGGCATTTGTCTGCCTCTGACTCACCAATCCCTACCGAGACCTCATAGGAAGGACATTTTATATTACACAATGGCAAAGTGAATCAGACATACCAGGGTCCAGGAAAATGAGATTTGAGCCAAATACCAGGTCAAAGCTGACCTGAATGATGAGCTCTGGATCTTCAATTACTATGCATTTCACATGGTTTCTAATCAGGTTTTCCTGGTCTCTCATCCATCCCACCCCTCTCCTGCATTCTGCCCCTCTCCCCAGGACGGAGCGTCAGTGGTGTGACCTGGCTGTGTCTCTGTCTTTGCTGTCCATGTGTGAGCGTGGTCTGAAGAGGCTGCAGGAGTGCTGGGAGTGTTACAGTGATAAGCTGACGGAGCCTGGAGTGTACCAGCCTCTGCTGTCTATCACCGCTAGGCTCCGCCGTGGGGCCAAACCCCAGCTCAAGGCACTACAGATTATTCAATTATTTTTTTTTTTTTGGGGGGGGGCATTATTGCCTTTATTTTGAGAGATTGGGTGAGAGAGCAGGGATGACATTTCAAAGTAGATGTGGCATTAGTTTAAATTTTTGGCATCCTCTTTGGTTCAGTTCATAGACAGTACATTTTTTCCCCAGGCCCAGGTGGATGAGTTTGAAAAGCGGCTGACAGCGGTTCACACGCGGGGGCTGGAAAATGTAGAAAGCCCTGAGATGGAGGAGAGCCAGAAGGAGGGAGGATCCAGTGAGAAGACAGTCTTCCATACACCACTGCCCACCAGAGGCCGGACTAGGTCCAAGAGAGGTTAGTGCACCAGCCTTTGACTTTCACAGGCACTTCTGTGTGTAGATGCATAAAGAAACGTGTTGCTTTATTCTGTGATTTCTGCACATTGAAAACAATAACCTTTTTTTTTCTCTCTTGCAGGTCAAGCAAAGCCCTCTGTTTCCAGTCGCAGTGATGACAGCTTTGTGACTCCCCAAAAATCCCGAAAATCTAAGAAAACTGTCATCACTTTTAGCAGCGATGAAGAGGAAGATGAAGAGGGTGAGTGCAGCCAATTTATTTGTTCTCTCCATTTTTGCAATTTTCTCGTGTTTATCAAATAAAATTGTTTTTTTCCATTATCAGTTGTTAAATGGACTTGAAATTGATTTCCCATAAACGTCCTCTTAACCCGTGTTCTGTTCTGTTCTGGTCAAAATTACCTGTTTTTAAATTGTACCAAAAGTGGAATGATGAGTGAAATATCATTTATCCAGCATGAAACTTGATGTTCTTGGAACCTTTTTCTTTAATAAACATGAAAAAGAACACATTTGGTTTATATGCTCCAAACCTTGAGCTCTCCTCAAGGTTGGTCATTTCAAGAATAATTCAGAATTTCTCTCACATACACTGTTCCATTGAAAACACCAGGAAACTGACTCACTCACAAGACACACAAACCCTCTTACCCTTTATAGTGCAAGAAGAGGGACATGTATAGACTGGACCTTATCCCCAATAAGAGAGCCACCACATTCAGCTGCCAACGTAATAAGGATGGCATCAGGGCCCACACATATGGTGGTGTAATAGAAAATGTAGGACTGTCCTACCCCGCCAATCAAATAAGTGAACATCAGCTATGGAGTGCAACATCAGTAATCCAAGATCTCTGAATATCTAACAGAATGGATACAACATTTATTATTTGAAAGCATGTGGGCAAATGGTAAATCTGCTGATTCTGCATCTCTAAATATACTCTAGAAATGAAAGATACTGGCTGACAATAAATCAGTAAATTCCACTATATGGTTTGCTGAACAGTATTTACAGAAGAGAGTAAATTATATTTACACACTTGAATCATTTTCCATCTAAGTATGTCAGCGTTCTCTTAATTTGACACTTCCTTTAGCTAAAGAGAGCAAGATTGTGATTCACTGAAAGTCTGCTTTAAAATGTTCAAAGTGTGCATGGAAGTATTCATGGATGAATTTCTCGGTGGGACAGCTCTCAGGCCTTTGACACTAGTGTGTAGTGTAGCCTTTGACACATGTACTGCATGTTGTCAATGGTGAGACTAACATGCATTAAGAATGGATCGTGTTTACCACACAGGAATAAGGTGTTATTCAGATAAATCCATGACAGAAATCTCTACGTAAAGTAGCAGCCACATTAAATACAGACATTGGAGCTGAAATCCATTATGTTACTTAAAGAATTACTTGAGGGGTTGCTCTGAGTGTGACCTCTATGACGTCAGAATTATTTGTGTGGATGGGGGGTGTCATGGATGTTTAGAGGGTGTTCGCTTCATAGTTATACAGCCTTTCCAGACAGCGCACCTGGACTGTCCATGGGCTGTCCAAGACTTGGCCTCAAATTTCCCTCAAGTTTTAATAATCTTTTGTTTTCAATCAGATGCTGTAATGGCAGAGAGTGAGACTCCCAAAGTGACTACACCCATCGCCCGCACATCCCGACGAGCTCGTCTCTGACGCTGATCTCTTTTCTCTTTATTTTTTGGCTCATTTTTGTATGTCACCTGTAATCCTCTGTGTTTTTAATTGTGGTTTTACTTATACTTTTACTGTTGTTTTTTTTTTTAAGATGTTGCTTCTCTGCACCAACAAAAGTAGTCTCATGACTTATTGTTTGCAATGACAGAATCAAAACTTCTTTAATAAACCTGGTTCTGGTTTGATAGGAACCCTACAACTGTCTGTCTCAATTTGAGGTGCATCACTCACTGGCCTTTGCGTACTGAAGGATCTGCTGGAGGCTGACTAACAATGTGAAGGGTTGGGTGTGTGGTAGGTCATTTCAAGTAGATTTATGCAGTCATTACTAGCAGCATTGAATGTCCGCTCGTATTATGTGTTTGGACAGCGGTGGTTCATGGGCTGTCACAGCTTGCCTAGACAGTGTTACCACCCCACTCGCTTCTCCATTTCCCTTTCGTGATCCTCTTTCCCTTACTGCATGTTGTCATATTGAATTTTAGTCTTCATCAGGCATGTCAAACGCTTTCACTTGTTGTTCCTCACAACTGCATGGCAGCGTCATTTCCCAACAGCCTGTTGTTGTTTTTTTGTCCTGTCTGACACATTTGCTATTCCATAGTTGCCATACGCTCCTGTAATCAATCCCTTTTCTAGGTCCCCTCAGTCTCTGCCTGGTGCCGTTCTCCCTCCCATCCTCTTCTCAGCTGCCTACCTTCCTCCTACAGTGTTCCTCCGCACTGACATCACATGCATTGTAGTTTAACCCCCCTCCCCTCATTGCTAATCTCTCTCCCTTCGCCCACTCTCTCCCACACATTCTCCTCTCCTAAAAGACAAGAGGAGTGCACTTCTGTATTTGTGATTGATATATTATGTAAAGACACTTGCCAACTATAGGTGAACAATATTATTTTGATTGTATCACCAGTTAGGCTTTATCCAAGGATAAATTGTAGTTTAAGTTTAAATGTACTCGGTGAATGCCAAGTGATGTGTACATATGTTGGTGTGGCCTTGTATATTGAATGCTGGTTTGACTGTCAAAACAAAATTTGCTCACTGACATTGCCCTGTTTTCTGTAATTGGATTAATAACTCTTAGTTATCCACTATTTCAGTGCTATAGAAAAATAAATTCAACTATGTCCATGCTGGGTGTGGAAATGTACAATTTTCTGATTACACAAGCTTTGTGACCGAGGCCGCCCTGTTTGCGGTCATTGGACAGAATTCATTGAGCTATTTTTCATTGTATTATAGAAAGAAATGAATCCATGTAGAGTATGTGACGTATAGTTTGAATTACAAGGGTGTATGCCATCAAAATAATCTGATTCCGCTGAACTTTGAGGTTTCTGCGTTGGATTGTGCTGTTCCGTGCTAGTGTTGTGGCAATTTGGCGGCAGGGGGTACATGGAGCAGATGGCACTGACAGACTGTAACTTACCCAACCGAGAAGACAGGTCAATACACACTGGAAAGACCACATAGACAAAGAGGAGATGGTGAGACTAACATGCATTAAGAATGGATCGTGGTTACCACACAGGAATAAGGTGTTATTCAGATAAACCATGACAGAAATCTCTACGTAAAGTAGCAGCTACATTAAATACAGACGTTGAAGCTGAAATCCATTATGTTACTTAAAGAATTACTTGAGGGGTTGCTGTGAGTGTGACCTCTATGAAGTCTCATAGTCTCATTTCAGTGTCATGGATGTTTAGTGGGTGTTCGCTTCATAGTTATACAGCCTTTCCAGACAGTGCACCTCACAACTCACTGGCCAGACTGACAAGCTGGATGTTGCCCTTTGACCTTAGTATATGGAGTCCAGTGGCGTACAGGAGATACAGACACACTCCAGATTCCTCTGGTCACCTTGGCAATGACAAACACTCTCCAAGGCTATGACATCATTCCAGTGAAAAGGAGATGGGAGGGGGGGTTATCTGCAGCATCCCAGCTGATACCCCAACATTCAACCTCTGCCAAGTGAACAAAGATGCAAGACGCAAAATCATCCTTTCAATTCCATCACTGAGGGGGAGGGGGGAGGAGGAGGAGGAGCCAAGTGAGAGAGATAGTGATGCTTTCAGCAGGTGCCAACAATTGAGAGGTAGCTGAGAGAGGAGACTGAAAGTGGGAGATGGAGCAGAGCTTGTAAGAGCAAAAGGCAACCAGAGCTTCGACAGAAAATAACACAAGAAAAGGTGAGTATTCATTTTATAGCTATTTTGTTTCAAACGGCAGGATACTTTTTCAGATTGGTAATAGAGAAGGCATGTGGTACAGTTTGATATTTTTATTTTATCCAGTCTGTAATTAAACAACTTTTTTTTACAATTTCACATCTCAACGTCATACTGCATTAACAGCTAAAACCAACTGCAATTGCCATTATAATGTAATTAAACCTCATTTTAGTGTTAAAGTCTCAATCTGAAGCTCTTGTAGTCATTTCTCTGTTCTTAATGAGTGGTCAGGTTTATTTTTATAGCCCTTAATCACTGTTACAGTCTCACAGGGCTTCACAATGCCCACATTATGAAACAAAATGAAAACTAGTACAATCATTTTCTGTGTCTTAAGTTTTTATTTGTTTTTAAAACAGATTAATGTAGCAGTTCTGGAGTTGTACACCAACTCCAAAATAAAATGTATTATAAGTAAGCTAATTATTTTAGACATATCAAGATGGCATCTCTATTAATAAATAATATGATATAGTATACTGTAGGTTACAGACAAAGAAAGCAGGCAGGCGTGATAAAATTTTCTGTTAAGACTATTGATTATGAGAGAATGTGGGTGTCACATTTGTATCAGTTTCATCCAAATTGTTTCTAAATCGTCATGTCCTGTTGCATCAGTAACTTTCATTCATCTGCATCTATTTTCCTGTATCTGTTTGCAGCCAGTGTGTCCAGCCCTCGTGCTCTAGTCAGTCCTCTGCCCCTCCACTCTGCTGTCATGCTGTGCCCTGTGCTGCTCTGTGCCACTCTGCTCCTGCTGGCACCGCTGGACAACACAGAGGCTCGCGCTCTGCACCCGTCTCCCGATGCTGTGCAGGTACAGAGGAAGAGAGGATAGGCTGATGGAAAATAAAGGAGAAAGAAAAGTGGATGGAGGAAAAAGCACAGTGGATAGATGAAAGAGGGAATATAATAGAATAGGGCAGAGAGAGGGAGGGAGTTGGAGAGCAAGAAAGGATAGGAGGAGGAAGTAATGAAATGTATCATTGATTGAATTAGCATTCTCCCTGGTACTGTGGCTGTCAACTAAATTGGACTGTATGTTCTTTTCCTTATGTAGTTTATGGAGCAGTTTCTGGAGCGATACAATGACCTTCTGACCCTGGATGACCTGGAGAACCTGTTGAGCAGTCAACCAGAGGATCCCCCGGCGTTCCCTGCTGGGGTCAAAGTAGCCGAGTACCCCAAATGGGCTGACCTACAAGCACAGGGTGAGACCCCCTGGCTCCGCCTGCTGAAGGGAGCCCTGGCCAATCAGAAGCGAGCAGAACCAGACCGGTCACGGAGGGGATGGAACCGGGGATGCTTTGGCCTGAAACTGGATCGGATTGGGTCCATGAGCGGACTGGGCTGTTAGTGGAGAAAAATGGAAGAAAAGACTGATGACGTCCACACATAAAAAGGCATTCACATGCAGTGAATTAAAGGATGTTTACATGAGTACAAAGTACATGTAGTATGGTGTATACTTGCAGTATTGCTAATGTGGTTTCATCCAGCATAGGTACCATAGATCAAATGCTTTACACTACTCTGGGGACAGGGACAGCTGTAGTTCTTTTCCATGTGTGAGTATTAAGAACATGGGAGCTATGTTTACATACAATTATTGTTTGAGTTTGTTTTAAAGTAAATTGGCACTTTATGTATTTCCAACTTTGTCTGCAAAAGTTTAAAGTGTTTGGACAAATGTTCATTTTTTTAAGGCCAGGGCTAGTTTGGAAAAGCATGTGTAATGGACATGGGCATTTGACATTATGACACCTGTAATTCCAGTTGCTTGTTTGTTTTTATATTTACTTATATTTTGCATGAATAAATGTATTTGACGTTCGTGCTGGTCTGGTTTATGCTCGCAGACATTTGGATTGTGAGATCCAACAACCACTTCTATCTTATATGTCCCAATTTCTTTGCTCGCATCATCTCAATTTGTGCGTTTCCTCCCAGAGTGGAGCTCCAATTACTCACGGCAGATATTTTTACCTCAGTTCAGTCTGCCCGTGGCCAAGTGAAATCTTCCCTGGAGCTGAATTAAGCGCTCCATCACATTGGAGTATGGGTGGTTGAACATATTAGGAATTGGATCTTACTCACTGTCATACACTAATAAAACCCCACTACTGCATCCAAATTGATTTACCACCGTTAAGTACTTAAAGGATAGGACAAACATTTGGCATCCTCATGTAATATAATCTCAGAATATTCTTTCCAATACGTATATATATATATAAAATACAAATGTATGTTTAGCTGTCATACTGTGAATCCTTTTACCAACAAAGCACTCAATTTGAGAATGACAGAAACTGCTTCTCTCAAACTCAAAGGTGCATGACTATGACTCACTGAAAAAAGGAAGAAAAAGAAGAGGGGTTGACTATATGGCCAAATCCAGGGGGAGTAAAGATGAGTGGGGTGTATATGACAACAGGTACATCAATCCAAAATTAACTTGGGCAGCAACTCGGGGAGGAAAAACACTACCACAGTTGTTGCAGATTTCTTGAGCTCGTTAAGTGAGCACCAATAATGCCGGTAGAGAACTTTTCAAGATCCTGGTGATTTGTGAAGGATGTGAGGGCAACCATGAAATGAGGTTTTCACTCTAATCTCTTAAATTTGTCATCCTAATTGGACCTCCGACTAGTAAAGTTGAGATCTACTCTGCACATCTACTTGACACTGGGAGGGGAGCCAAGGTGAATTTATACTCTAATATAAATAGCATGTGGAGGAAACCATTTAAATTTCTCTATTTCTGTTACTTTTTGTCAGCGAAAAATATTTTGAAACAGAAGCTCATTGTGGCAGGGGGGTGTGGCTGTGCCAGCAGCTGTGGGCGGAGAGAAGGGGCTCAGCGGGGAGGTAGACACACCTGTGAGTGGTTTGGCTGATGGTACGGCAATTAATGTGAGCTTAAATCCCTCACGGTGAAGCTGGGTCCGGGACGAGACGCGTGAGAGACAGCGACCTCGTTACAGAGAGAGAGAGAGAGAGAGAGAGAGAGAGAGAGAGAAGCTGAAAAGCCGAAAAGCCGAAAAGCCTCGGTTTATGTTTGTGTCCTGGCCTATGGGCCCTGATCATCAGAAACCAGTAAAGCCTCTGTCTCTCCTAAACTGTGTCCGTTCCATTCATCCGGTCCCTATATCGTGACAAGACACCTGTCACACTTATATTATTTATTATGATTATTTGGTAGACTTAGACTTAGACTTAGATGCAGTTTTCTACCACAACACTAGATGTCAGTTTCATTCCATTATTTATCTAATTTACAAGCGCTCACACCCATAAGTGCCCTCCAGACTTTGCACTGGACTACTGCAGGACACAAGCAGTATCAGTGTAGTTTAAGGCCCACCTCTCAGATGTAAACATGCATATAGTGATTAATATGGTATTTAGTAAGCTAAACTAAAACTCACCTTTATATTGATAATATTAGTTCATCTCGCTGTACTTCAGTGGCATGTGCATTAAATACATAATGTTCTAGTTGGCCATTACAATTGCCCTTTCATAAAGGAACCAAAATAATCATCTCTTTAAAATATGTGATAGAGTTGGCATGGTTGTGATCTAAAATGACAGACATGTGATCTGTATGAGGGAGAGTCGGGTCATATACAGTACAGAGTGTATATGCCATGACCAGCATGGCTAGCAGCTAATATTAGCCTGACCTTTACTTCGCCTCTTTGACCTTAAGCTGCAAAGCAGGGGCCAAGGCTGGTGTGCATTCACTCAGGGTTGTGGCAGTTCAGATATGCCCAGGCGATTGGCTGGCAGCCACAGAACAGATCACCACTGTCAGCATGCTGCAGAATGTGTTTTACTGCATGTTATGCTATGTTAGAAAGTATGAGTTGCTGCATGTCATCTGCTTGCAGGTCTGTCCAGGGTGTAGTTAGTTACATAAAGTGTTGCACGTGTGTGGTTTGCTGTGGTGACAAGATGCCATGGCATGGGTACAGCTTCAATTGACTCTTGGGGCTGCCCACTGATGAGGCTGCCTGGAGAGGCCCAGTATACAGCTAGGGGATGATTCCACAATGATTCAATATGAATAGCTTTCAGGTTTAAAATGACACCCTCATTATTAAAACTCAACACTTTCTATTGTGTTCCAACGGGTATGGCTTCTCTCTTTCACTCCAAATGCCAACAGTGTCACTGTACAAGGGAGTCCAAATAAATGGAGCGAAGAAAGCCTCCTCACATTCTGTGTACAATGAAGAAACATGAAGAAATCTTATAGAATCGGCGGCGGCTGTGGCGGCGGCTGTGCTCAGTGGTAGAGTAGGTTGTCTGCTGATCACAAGGTTGGCGGTTCGATCCCCAGCTCCTCCTGTCTACATGTCAAAGTGTCCTTGGGCAAGGCACTGAACCCTGAATTGCTCCTGATGGTCAGGCCAGCACCTTGCATGGTAGCTCACTGCCATTGGTGTGTGTGTGTGTGTGAATGGGTGAATGAGGGTTAGGATAAAAGCACTGTATAAATGCAGTCCATTTACCATTTAGAATCTTGCATCAGCATACAAGAGTGATCTGATATGTGGCCAATAACTGAATGAACTGAGAGTTAGATCTCTTTGGGGAAACACGGCTGGCATGTAGACAGACTCAATCACACTGGGCAACACATCTGAACATGCCTACACTGCACATGCGCAATGATCATGAGTTCACGCCGAGTAACCAAGGCACAGCCATCGACTTCTGCTAGCCTGGGCAGAGAGAGAAAGGGTGAAGGGTTAGGGGAGACATAGGGAGAGGAGTGAGAGAGTGGTTGAAAGTGAAGGGTCATGGTCTTTCGACATTAAATGTCACAGTCGGGAAGACAGAGATTTGATCCCCCATTTGCTCTCTCTCTCTGTGGCTCTTTCTATTTACTGAGAAGGTCAGTCAGAGACCCCTCTCTTTTTTCATTCCCCTATCTAAGGTCTTTTTATGTCTGCGTATGTCCCCTCGTCTATATCTAGACCTCATACTTAAACACAAGGAAGGTGGAAATACAAGAAAGACGTAGAACTGAGGCAACATTTTGAGTATGCTTCTACTGAAATAGCATAAATCTCTGTCTGATTGCTATAAAATCACAGTGAACACACTCCTTACAACAGTGAATGTCAGCTGAATAAAAATGGAAGCTGATAATTAGTAGCAAGAGGAAGATGATTCGATTAGAGAGAAGTAATAGATTAGAGATAAGTCTGTTATTTAACTTGACGTACACTCACATGAAGTCAACTTGCAGAAACCAGCCTGTCAACTGTTGGCAGACGACCTTGACATTCAGAGTGGGCGGGGCGAAGGGAGGCAGCGTCCATTAAAGGGGCGTGGTCTAACCTCTGGTCAATCATAAATACACAGAGCGTAAGTTTACTCGTCCCCACTCACACCCGGAGTCGCGAAACAGACTGAGGCATCTCACAAACGGTAATTACCTGTTAAATCATTTTCATCTGAATTAGAAACCAGTGAGGCCTGAGCAACAGGCTGATTGGCTAGGTAGCTACAACTCACCTGGGAACAGTTTGCATGTGTTATGGTGTTATGGCATGATGTCGATGAGGCAGTTGCAATGCAATTCACTTTGAGTTATTTTGATCCGGTTGTAGTTTCTTATGAAGATTTAATTCTTTTTAATGCACATATGGATTCTAAACTTGCAAGCAAAGTTGTGATCTTACTACTTAAATGCTAGCTAGACTAATGAACTCCGTGGGTTTACATTGGATTGTATTCTGTGGTCATAGATAGAGTTTATCAGTGGAATATCTAAGCCTGTTCCTTTGATCTCTCGTGCTTATCTCAGCAAATTAACTGAGAAACGTTCTGTCATCAAATGTAAGCTGATATATGGCACTCATAAATGGTGGTTTATCAATATTTGTTTAATAGGTAATACAATTACCCCCTCTCCTCCCACTTTCTCCCACCCCCCCCTCCTTCACATTTTTCCTTCCAGAGGACTAGACCAACCCAGGCAAAATGGTGAAAGTCGGTATCAATGGGTAAGAGCACATTTTTATCCCCTCACTTAATAATCTCAAAAACCAAACCACCTTATAATGCACACGACTAGATCAACAACACACACGGCAGGATTCACTTTGCAGGATTCACACTGCCACACCCCTTGCTTCTGTCCACATGGGGAGCATATCACAGTGCTTTACTCTCTAGGCTCAGGATTAGAGTTGTAGCACGTCAAGTTCCAAAACCCATGCTACTTAAAACTAGTTCAAAATATGTTGTGGCTTTATGGTTTGAACTGTAAGGTTGTAGAGAGCGAGGGTCAAGTTGGGCCCCCTTCCTTCTCTGGGTAGATAATTGTCTTATCTTTCCCCTGTAACCTTTGATATGCTCTCCCCTCTGCTCTGAATAGCAACACAAGCTGCAGTCAGTCTGTAATAAATAGCGCTGCCGTAGAACAGCTGAAGTACCATACACAGATTGTTTTGTATGGAAAACATGCACGCACGCACACACACAAACCTGCGGCCAGTCACCCAGCTGTTCTCGTGTTTTCCTTCATGATCTTTGAACTTTAGGCCCTTAGCAGATAGTAATGCGGGCAGTGACATTTACATGGGGGGGTCATTCAGCAGGGGATTGTTTTTCAGCTGTTGTGTGTGTGGTGTAAGAGGACCTGTGTTCCAACCCGCACTACCACTTAGTGTTAAATGGGAAAAAAAAAAAAGCCAATTATGTGGCATTAGTATCTACCTATCTTGTTCTTGTATCCACCTCTATCTCTCCGCCCCTCCCCTTCCTCTGTGTCCACCTCTAGTCCTCCTCTGTCTGAGGACAGAGTCTATGTGTGCCAGGGTCTGGGTCTGTGGTTAAATAGTAACTCACCGACTGATCAAACAGTGAGCTGCCGTCATCAGGATTACCACACTGGAGATTAATTTCGACTTTAGCCCCCAGAGGGGACGAGAAGCACAGCCATAAGCTCTTCAATACACACAAATATACGCACGCATACACACCTCCCTCTACCCACCTCCTGAACTCTGCCCTTTCTTCTGCTGTGGTTTCAGGTTACCTTGGGAGTTATATATATTTTCCTATATAAAGAAATAAGCTACAACAGTAACATAAAGAAGGTTATATTAAGTTGAAACAAAGGACCCGTCTAAGCTCTATTTCAAAGAAATAATGAAATATCAGAATATTGTGATTGACACCTCACAGGAGCTCGGTCAGAGTTGGCTGGTGTCATACTGCCATCTTGAGGCCAGACTAAGAAACAACTTGAGTAAATCCTCTGTTCCCCTCTCAGATTTGGACGCATTGGTCGTCTGGTGACCCGTGCTGCTATCCTTTCCAAGAAAGTGGAGATTGTGGCCATCAATGACCCCTTCATCGACCTGGAGTACATGGTAAGTCAACAGGGTTGGCTGAGGTATAATACAGGGTGGCCATCAGCCAAATGATGGTAAACTTTGGCTGGTAAGTTTAATTCCACCAGGAAAATCTATACAAGATAAGTTGCATTCAAACACATTTTGGCTGGTAAGAATTGAGAGTGACATGTAAAATATTAACATGATTTCTATCCTGATGAGGAGAGTATACTGATTTGGCTAGTTTACTCTAGATCTATATAATCTTGTGTACTGAAGGTTATAGAAAACATTTAGTCAACATTTTTGCTTTTGCTCTTTATATACAAAATAGTTTGAAATTTGACTCTGTCCTGCACCCAGCCCAAATACTGTCTCACGAGTTCCCCTCTTCATCTCACCTTCTTACCTCCTCCTTTCCAATAGGTCTACATGTTCAAGTATGACTCTACCCACGGTCGCTTCCACGGTGAGGTCAAGGTTGAGGGTGACAAGCTGGTCATCGATGGACACAAAATCACTGTGTTCCACGAGTGAGTTCACTTGGCCTCTTATTTACAGACTTTTAATGTAGAAAGCTTGCAAACAGACATACCCAATAACACTATAAGGTCATCCAAGTAAATATTAAATCTGACTCTGCCTTACGCCTGTTCTTTACTGTCTCTCTTGTTCAGGAGGGACCCCGCCAACATCAAATGGGGTGATGCTGCTGCCCAGTATGTGGTTGAGTCCACTGGTGTGTTCACCACCATTGAGAAGGCCTCTGTATGTACTCACTTCTGTCTCATCCTCTTACATTATATTATCATTACACTACTCAGTGAAATGGGGAAACAAATGTCTCAAAAGGGATTTCAATACAAACGAATCTCCACTGATCGGCTCCCCCCACTTCTAGGCTCACTTGAAGGGTGGTGCCAAGAGAGTCATCATCTCTGCCCCCAGTGCTGATGCCCCCATGTTTGTCATGGGTGTCAACCACGAGAAGTATGACAAATCCCTCATGGTTGTCAGGTAAGAATGAGAAGTCCCTCACAGAAAATCACAGTAATGCATTTGTGAGTCTGACAAGTTGCAACCTAGGTGTTATGTCTCCACCAGACATCTTGGTCTTTTTGATATGTTTAAATGGGAAATTTAAAGGTTATATTATTTCTATATAATAAGATATATGGCTCTTATAATCCCATTATATAATTGTTATTCACTTGTACATCTGTCTTCTGTAATGTATAAATTCCTTGAACAAGATGCAGATTCATGCAGAGCTTTTGCTTTCTCAAGTTTCATTCCAAAAACATTTTATGAGAACTATTTTGGAATAGCTCTATTGGGATGTGACTCTGTTCGGTTTCCTTGATTCTCCATAGCAATGCTTCTTGCACAACCAACTGCTTGGCACCCCTGGCCAAGGTCATCAATGACAACTTTGTCATCATTGAGGGCCTAATGGTAAGGATTAACACACACTGCTTGGGAACAATCTGGCAGAGAGGCACTAAGCGTATCTATACTTAGTCATCTCCTTTCTCCTCCTCTCCCTGTCTTTGTCCATCAGAGCACAGTTCATGCCATCACCGCCACCCAGAAGACCGTGGACGGTCCCTCTGGTAAGCTGTGGAGGGACGGCCGTGGCGCCAGCCAGAACATCATCCCCGCTTCTACTGGTGCTGCCAAAGCTGTGGGCAAGGTCATCCCTGAGCTCAACGGGTCAGTACCAAGTCCATAAACACATTGCATTATTTCAGCAGATATCTTTGCATTACCAGATTTTCATTTATACTATTTTTATAATATCTCACAGTAAGCTGACCGGCATGGCCTTCCGCGTCCCCACCCCCAACGTGTCAGTAGTGGACCTGACTGTTCGTCTGGAGAAGCCTGTGAGTAACCTCATACTGCAACATAACATTTGACAAACTAAAATGTATTAATGTTAATATAATGAACAGACATCAATGTAAACCAAAACCACCCCCTTTCCTGTCTACAGGCCAAATACGATGACATCAAGAAGGTTGTCAAGGCCGCAGCTGAGGGACCCATGAAGGGAATTCTGGCATACACAGAGCACCAGGTGTGTGCATGACGGACTCTTATCTTAAGACAGTGTTGTGGATCATTATGCCTCTTAACATCAGAGTGTCATGGAGTACTTTCCCTCTCCTCTGCAGGTGGTGTCCTCAGACTTCAACGGCGACCATCACTCTTCCATCTTTGATGCTGGCGCTGGCATTGCCCTCAACGACCACTTTGTCAAGCTGGTCTCATGGTATGCCTTCATGCATGGCACTGTGAACCCAATAACCGACAATAGACAGAGACACACACAAACACATGCATTACCTTCACAACACATGTATACAAAGCATAAATCTTTACTCGGTGACAGTGCTTTTCTTGCTCCTCTCCAGGTACGACAACGAGTTTGGCTACAGCAACCGTGTCTGTGACCTGATGGCCCACATGGCTTCCAAGGAGTAAAGCAACCAACCAGTCGTCATAACTGCACTGTGCCGCATCACCCACATTCTCCCGGGAGTTATGAATTTACAATACAAAGTTGTACTATCTATGACTCTGCCAGATTCCATTAGATAGCTGCCCCCATTTTACACCTGAGGAAAGGTCCCACAGAAAGCAAACAAAAAGCATAGGTTTAAATTGATGACCAATTTATTTTTGTATTAATTCCCTGTCCTATTGTGAGAGCTGGAGAGAAGGTGTGAGAGTCTTTCTCTGTCTGTGGTACTGACGTACTGCATTCAGTGGTGGAATAAAGTCCTCTGTTTGTGAGATACAAGACATGTGCCCTTCGCTGTCCTTTGTCATTGTACATATAAAGTGTACAACAGATCAATACAAAACAATTCCAATGGGATTAATAGTGATTTTGCCAGACAAACTGTCATTGATATGGTTCAGTGACTGAGTGTAAACTTACAAGAGGTATCTATCCATATATCTGATCACTGTCCTGGTGTGGGAATACATCAGTGGCACTCGACTCTTTGCTAAGGAGCAGGATCTTCCGCTACCAGGGACTGTAGAGGGTAAATACTGTAGGGTTTTCTACTCCCAACAACTCAAATGAGTCTTCCCCCTCACCTGCTGTACTTCTACTCTCTTTCCTCTACATATCATATACTACATTTCATCAGTTAGCCTACCATGGTACTCCTATACAACTGCCTCAGTCACATGATCTAGTTTTCTTTCCATGGACCCCTTAATCCTGTTCACTACCCGGTCCATCTGGGTAGCCGAGGGTAACATAGCGTTGGCTAACACAACTTGACGATAGTGTACCATTATGGTTCAGTCGTAGGCCTTTATGCATTATGCCCATAGGTGATATTTACAGAAGAGAGGGCGATAAACACACCGCTAAACAATAAGGTGTTCTTACCACAGTTATCAGAGTCACTGGTCTTATTCCTGTGGTCGAGGACAATCCAGCTAAGACTTGACTACATGAACACCTGCCTCTCAAAACCAGAAAGCAGAGAACTAAGACTCAGGTTTGTAATGTCAACAAATTGTTAACAAACAACATAACTAACATAGGGACTAAACTAAGTGGTGTTTCCTTTTTAATTTCCATTTAAAGGATACTTTTTTGTGAACTGTCATTCCCCTACACCATTGAGGGTATTCCTGAAATGATCCTAGGGTGATCCTGTCGTAGCGATCAGGTTGACAGTTGAGCAAATGTATTAATTTCAGTCAAATCAAAAAGTGTTTGATCACTATAACTACAGTATCTGTTGGTCAATGATGGTGACCAACCTCTTATCAGCTGTCTTTATTGATAGTGTGTTCCCTCTTTACATTTCATGCTTGGGTTTCTTCAGGCCTTTGAAGGGTGATATTTCGATAACACAGCCCATACAGTTAGTGGGACAAGTTGCACATGCTCAACCTTAGTCATGCTGAGCCCATCCCACAACAACATTAAGATTACTACAGAAGCGGAACGAGGAGTGTGTCAATAAACTGATATAGTGTCGTGTGTGTTATTAAATGTCATAAGTGCCATTTCTTTAAACACTGTTAGACATTAGATGACAAAGCTCAGTTCAGAGCCCACATCACTCTCTATAATTACCTCTGTTAGGCTCGACCATCACTTTAATCATCAAAGGAGAAACCACTGTCCATCCACTACCAAGACGTACATCTGCAGGCTGTTATTGCTCTTGTGTGGTTGTTACTATAGAGATGAACAAGGATGTTGTTAATTCTTTAGCGGCTCTGATGGACTCATTTTTTTCATCTTATAATCATAGCAATTATTACAATGAAAGTGTTTTGTAATTGCAAGGAATGCCATGCACAGAAACACACTTCAAAACCAAACAGGTCCTTAATGTACAAGTGTTGGCAGAGAATGGACAAAGGAAGAGACAGAGGTTAGAAACCGGCCACACCCCTGCCTCCCTCTCTCTCGCTCTCTTTCTCTTTCACTCTCTCGCTCTCACTGATCATTTCACAGCCATTGTCAACAGCAAAGTTACTCTCCAGAGATATACCACGGAATTACCAAGGGAGGGTTATAAAGGGTATAAAATATTATGAAAAAAGAGCTCATAAAGACCAGCTGAACCTAAAGATGGAGCATTCAAACAACTTGTCCGACACACTCCTGTGGATCTTAGTCATTACCTTCACTGTCTAGTTTACACATCAAACCAAAGTGGCTATGAAACAGGACTCCCCATACATGAGCAAAATCCAAGAAGAGAGCTCATATTTATACCATATTTATACCCCCCCCCTACAGTAGTCTACTGTAGGAAGAGGAAAAAACTCAGACCCCCAGATCTCATGAGTATCAACCTGGCAGTCTGTGATTTTGGCTTCAGCCTCTTGGGAGCGCCATTTCCTATTATTTCCAGGTACAGGAGGAGTCTCTCATTCAATGTTGCTTTATGTATTAAAATGCTGCAGGGCACAAACTCAAGGAGCTGATACTAATGTTATATTAACATCATCCAGACCACTAAAGCCATCGTCAGAGACAGAGAGTGATAATCTATCTAGAGGGACTAAGCCCTCCCTCTGTCAGCCTGGGTGATGCCCGGGTGTTCGGGGAGACGGCGTACCTTTTCTACTGCATGCAGGGCTTTGTGTTTGGCATCAGCTCTCTCCTCACCACCTGTCTCGTCTCGCTGGATCATTGCCTGAAGATCTGCTGCTTCAGATACGACAAGTCTGAGATGTTCTGCTTACACTGGCTCACACGGACATAGATATGCAATCCACACACACACACACACACACACACACACACACACACACACACACACACACTCACAATTGACCTGGCCATTAGCCTGCTTGTTCTGCTGCCAGTGTTGATGAAGCGTAACCAAAAACAAACTGACTCACACAGGAATAGAAATGTACTGACGTAACATAATAGTCCACATGCCCAGCAATCATTCACACTCTGCGTGGTTTCCTCAAGCATCTGATTTTTTTGTAGCAGTAAAATTGAATGACAAAGACAAAAAAGTGATTCATGCCAAACAGTCCCATTCTAGTATTCACCACTGTGGTACTCGGGTGACGGGGCCTACTTCCACATAATCAGATAACAGATGGGTTGTGACACACCAGCTGGACTTCTGGCCATCATCATTTCTCCTCACTGCCCTTGACATCATCAGTAAATCAAAAGTAACCTGTCAGACCCTTCCCACCCACACCCCATCTAAGTGTGTGTGTGTATGTCAAAAACAGTCACTGATTTTTGCAATCCTTGGACCCTGCCTGCCTGAAGGCCACACAGGTCATTTGCTCAGAAATAGTCCAGATCTTGTTACTTACTCTCGCGACACTATTATAATAATACCAGATTTTTATTCTGCTATTTGAGAACCTCCTTTTGTTGCTCAAATGTATTAATTTAAAGACTTATTGATTCTAGGACTCATTTAGTGATTGCTTAGATAACACTAAACAGTGAATTGTACTGATGCTTTGTGAAAAGAGCTTAAGTGAGATCTCAAGACTCCTCTAAGTAGAGCTATAGTACACATTATGCTTACTCTGGAACCGTTCACTCTGCATGAACAGTTGTCATAAATTCATGAAGTGGTTTATATGCTCCCTGTCTGTCTAGGTCAATGGGTGGAGAGGCGCCACTTCTCTGTCCACAGGGCTGGTGTGGGTTTACACTTTGTTCTGGGCCTCCCTGCCTACCTTTTGGCTTTGGGAGCTATGGACCAGGACCTGCTTTTACTGACAGATCTGCTTGAGGTGTGCATGTTGGCATAGTTTAAAATGTGTTCTTCATGCATGTTGTTGTTTGTTAGGCCTATTTGTAACTGAAATAGTGGAGTTTTCATGTTTCATGTTTCATGCAGGAATCAATAATTGATCAAATGATTTTGCTTGTGATTGTGTGACGGGTTGGCATGTTGGCTTGGCTCTGTTCCTTTCTCCAAACAAGCCTGCAATCTTCCATGTTCAACACAATATTAAACAGGCTTGTGCCTTGTAGACGGACAGCAAACAGTTAAAGCAGCAGCGCTTGTCTAGTTGAGCATTTACGGTAACTATGCTCCTCAAATCCCGCAGCACTTGCTCCTGCCTGCGGTCACATCTTGCTTCCAGATAAGGAACTTCACTGTGGCGGCGACACTGGGTTTCTCTTTTATTCATTCGTGCTCTCAGTGATATGTTTCTTCATTTAATTCCGATGATTTTGCCAACCATCTAAGCAAGGCGCAGATCCACTGGTGTCGCATTTGTTTTCGCTTGCGCAGCTCGCCTGGAGACGCTTTTTGATGTTTAGTTGCGGACCGTTAAGAGAGCACTTATCCATCCAGCCGACGTTAAGACCTTCCAGCTTTAAGGATAAGGTTCGTAATTAGAAACATAATCAGGTAAATACGGACATTTTTGCGCATGTCTCTCTGGCACTCTTTCCAACTAAATATTATTTAGCCAGTCGGTGTATTCAATTATAGCAAGATAATTCCCGTCTGTGTTCATGCCAGATCTGCAGCGCTTTAGTTTTCCATACCATAGTATGAATCCTTTGTTGGGGGCCAACTCGCATCTCCAACAGCATCAGCAGCAGAACCAAACACCCAGCCACCCGGACTCTCCCTCAGGCCTCCTGCCCGACCCCGTTTTCGGTGGACTGGACCCGACGTCCTTTCTGCTGGGTGACCAGCCCGGACCGGGGCCTGATCTGCCTGGGCCTGACTTCACCGCACCCTCACAAACCTCACCTTACCTCCATCATAACCACAGCCACCATCTGCACCGCGCTGTTCCTCCTCCTGCAGCGATGGCTCTCAGAAATGACTTAGGATCCAACATCAGTGTCCTCAAAACCCTCAATCTGAGGTTCCGATGCTTCCTGGCCAAAGTGCACGAATTAGAGCGAAGAAACAAGATTTTAGAGAAACAGCTGCAACAGGCGTTGGATGCCAACAAAGGTTGTCAGGGCGGATGCTGTGAAAGCAGGACGCATACCCAAGAGACAGGGGTGCAGACTGGATTCGTGGGGACCATACCCCTGAGACCCGGGTCCCTCCCCTTCCACAACACAAACAACTCTGCCAGGAGGCCTACAACACTGTTCACACCACCACTGACAACAACGCTCCCATCTACACCCAGTAACAGAGCTGAAAACTCCAATTCAACCCAACCAAACACAAGTTCTAATGTGACCATCACCATCAGCCAGTCCAGTCCAAGTGTGGACTCCCCTGGCGGTGGCTCTGGATCTAAAACTTTCTCCAACAGCAGTGCTGGCCCTGGGACCTCCACCAACCCTCCTCCACGCTTCCTCCCTGGTACCATCTGGTCCTACAATCACACCCGCAAGTTTGGCGCTGGCGTGGAGCGCCTGACCAGCCCTGGTGTGTCCTGGAGGCACCCGGATGGAGTCGGGGTGCAGATTGACACCATCACCCCTGAGATTAGAGCCCTGTATAATGTCCTGGCTAAAGTGAAGAGGGAAAGAGACGAATATAAACGCAGGTAAATATAACGTCAACATGTCTGTGCATGAAGATACACAAAGCTTAGAATCAAACTGGCTTTAGTTTACCGAGTGGGTTTAAAAAGTGGGTTTATTATGATCTACTTTGAAGGAGCGGCCGAAGCCGTAAAGCAGAGTAGTGTGTGAGACCAGCTGTCTCCAACAGAAGCAGAGTCAGCACAGAGCTTCTCCATCCATCACCGCTGGTCTGACCCTGCCTCCTATCCAATTCATGTCTGACCACAGTGGCAGATGGTGCCGCTAGAAATATATCAACTATTAACACTCAGAGTGCTAAATATAAGGAAGAATAAAGGTCAGCAATAGGGATATATAAAGACTAGCGCTTGACTCAACTATTCCTTTCATAACTTGAAGTTATCCAGAATGTTACCCAGTCATTTACCCAGAGTGAGTCATCAGGCATTTCTAGCATTGAATTGTGAATGTCCTGCTAACTGTGTCAGGAATTTGAGGGAGATATAGTTGTGCATTTCCACAGATATTGTCTGTCCTAGAGAATCGTTTTATGGAGTTTAGTCTGAACTAGGCCTCAGGACATTCACTGGACATCACTACATTCCTTCACATTATGTACAACTGAGCAGCCATGCGTTCTCCAGAGTGGAGCTCCAGACCACAGGACACTGGGCTCTTTGTGGACAAGGGATAGGAGAAAACCTAAGTGACCAAGAGTGTGTGTGTGTGTGTGTGTGTGTGTGTGTGTATGTGAGTGTGTGTATGACATCAGACATATGCTATTATTGTTTATAGACTAGAGAGTGGCTGATTGTTTCTCACCTCTCCTTCCAAAACAGGGATTATCTATGTGTTACAGCTGCCCTTTGTCACTCAGTGAACTCAAAATAGCTTTTATTTACTTCCTGAGCCTTCTGACTCTTAACGGCTCTTGACTTTAGTGTTTCCTGACTGGCTAGTTGAGCTTAGATTAGCTGATGTTTTTACCTCAGGAAGGTGGGA